>BACB01003201.1:0-23443 GCA_000338015.2 Ganoderma multipileum BCRC 37180
GTGAGGCCAGCCATGTACATCGCGCCCTCGAGGTGCGGCGTCTGGGGAGGAGCGACAGGAGAAGCGTCGGCCAGCCTTTCGTGGAAGAGGCGGTAGAGATAGGCAGAGCCTGCCGTGAGGCATTCAGGCACATTGGGATCTCGTGAGGCAGGTCCGAGGGCTGTCGAAGAGAACACCGTAGTGGATGCGCCGGGTGATATATGCGAACCACCCAAGCCTGCGCCGGAACCACTGTATTGGGAGGGGACGCGTGCGGCGATACCGAAGAGCTCTGCTTCGCGAATGCTTCGAGGATGGGCCGGTGTGTAGGTGCTCCACTGTGCAACGTTGGTATGGGAGTCGGGCGAAGAGATTCCAGTAGTGTGCTGGGAATCTGCATCTGAACGAAATGGCACCATGAAGGACGCTCCAGGGTCAGCTATATGCATTAAACTCGAGTGAGTCTGAGGGTGTTGAGCTCCGTCCTGATTTTCACGCGAGAAGGGGGTCTGGTTCCACCCGTATCCATGACCGGGAGTAGGGGAAGACAGTGAGGTGATGCCACCGTAAGAGCCCGTTGTCGACTGCCCAGAGTATTGGCGAGCTTTCGAACCAGCCTCAAAACTATCCAGCGGCTGCGCAATGAAAGCGAAATTCCTCACGTCAGTCCCAGTTTTTTCAAGCCCGTGAGTTGGCAGAAGTGGGGTGAGTAGACCTTCCGGCGTCGGGCCGCGAGAGGTCTGCGAAGGTGTCGAGGTTTCGCTGGGCGACAAGCCGGCATTTTTCTTCCCCTTCTTTGACTTGCCCTTGCTGCCGTTCACCTGCCGCCTGATCCACTGGCGAATCCACTTGGCGTCGCTGCGCAGACAACATCTCGTTTGCGACCTCCAGGCCGAAAAAGCAAAGAGAAAGACGTACAGCCCAGTCTCAGCAGCTACAACCTCTATCTCCTTCGTCGTAGCATCTGGGCCTGACCGCTCGAGGAACTGCTTGAGAGCATAGACCTGGTCCGTGTTGGCGACGACCCTACTCCATGAGCGGGGCGCGGAGCCTGCGGTCCGCGCACGCAAATGCGAGTGTGGTGTTGCTGCCGACCAAACGCGTACGTTCGCCGCTGTTGCGGATCGTGTGCGGCCCAACGATAGACCAGAGTCCTCCATGTCCCTTGAGCGTTGAGAAGCGTCTGGAGGAGGTGGTCAGAGGAGGCAAGGAGGGAGAGGGCGGCCGTGCACAGGCAGATTGGCTTCGAGTCGTACAGATAGCTTAGCTCCCTCGCAGTCTCCCTGTTCGGTCGGGTCGCATCGAACCTCCGTGTCTCTTCACAGATGTTCTCCGGCGGCGAACGAATTCGATGGTGCATGTGCGAAGAAGAGGTGTGAACAGCCACCGATCCGCAAACTCCACAGTACTTATGTAGCCCAACCAGATCGAAGAAACAATGCGAAGTTTTCTGTGTTTCAGGACGTTGCATTAAAAGGAAGTTACGAAATACAAAAGCGCGAACGTGTATCCAACGCTCGCAGAAATCTACTGATACATAGAGATACAAATGTTAGGCGACAAAGCAAAGCAACAAAACGACAACGGTGAAGGGAAAGATGAAAGATGATAGTAGTTGTACAAACCGAAGTGTCCACTCAAGGTTCCGAGTCAGGGCTCCAAAGAAAAAAAAAAAACCAACAGAACAGCCCTCTCGACCCTCCGTCCCGACCTGCGTGCTAGAGAGGAAAGGTCTATAGTAGTTGAATCCCATGGCTCACCGCTACCAGTTCCCCAACATCCGTTGGACGGCCCAAACGAGCCCCCCACCGCCGACGGGGACGAGGAGGACCCACACCGCGACGTCCCAGACAAGCCGCCGGCCAAGCCTGCGCCGCTGCAGCGTGCGCTCCTTCCTCTGCAGGAGCTCGTCGTGGCGCGAGTCGCTCGCACACCCACTAGCATTGGAGCTTGGCTCGGACGGGCGCGGCGTGGAGTTAGCGGTGGGCGGGATGACGATGGAGAGCGGGCGGCGGAAGTTGTGGATGATAATGTGGATGAACGCTGGGGCAACGTACGTGCTGAGGAACGCGAGCAGTAGCACGAGGTCACTGCCGACGCGGGTGACGCGCGCGGGGAGGAGCGCGAGGCCGATGGTGGCGAGGTAGAAGAGCACTTTCGAGATGGGGACTCGGAGGGAGGTGACGCGGCGGAGTATATGGGGGAGGGGGAGCGCGGGTGCGGTGATCAGGATCGACGGAACGGAGAAGAGGAGCGCGATGGAGCCGAACACGGCTACGAGTGCCTTGAGCTCCGCGGAAGGCAGTTCCTGGCGCTGCGTCAGTGCTCAGAGTGCTGCTTTGATGAAAAGCGATAGAGAGAACATACCGGCACTTTGGCGGAGGTCTCGAAGAATACGAGAGGCAGAGTGAATGCTACGGCGACAATAACAGACAAAGTAGACAAGAGTTTGAAGGACCGTGACCGCTTGTGCTTGGGAGTCATAGGTTGAGTAGTCCCCTTGAGGGAGGCATAGAGAGGCACGGTGGACGATGTGGCGAAGGTAAATGCGAAGGCAGCTGGGGAAAATATTAGACTACCGTAGATAGAGTGGCTCAAGAGGTGCACTCACGTATCCCATCCCATAGTTTACCGAGGGATGAGGAATAGGCTATCGGTTCGACTATATGCTTGGAATACATATAGACCGTGCACGCGAACCAGGCGGCATACGCTCCCACAGATATCCAAGACGCGTAAATGACGCCCTTCGAAGCGAGGGTGCGCGCCGAGTAAATGGGGGCGATGAGCGCCACGAGAACAATTGTGGTGACCAGCCTCGAGGGGACGGCGAGGACGTTCGGGAAGTACGTGAGGAGCATGTCCACCGATACTAGCGCATTCATCGCATGAGCGGGGTTGCAACTGAAGCACAGATACGAGGTGGGGTAGACGTACATCTGAGGTACAACGCAGCGAGAGATACCCTCATGATTTGAACTGACAGCCGTACGACATGGCGGAGGGCCAGCCGGCGTCCTTCCTTTCCCCTCCCGCGCGCGAACGTCTCCAGCACAATTTCCTCCATGTCTGTCCGTCGCACATAGCGCGTGAGCATGTACCATAGATGGCGCGTGAACGCCGATAACACGGCGAAAAGCAGGAGCGCGGGCGCGGCAGCCCTGAGCGGTATGTCCAGAGACGGGATGAGGAGCGCCCCAAGCTTTAGGAAGGGCGCGAGAAGATAGAGATAGATGGAGGCGGAGGAGAGCGGGGGAATAGACGAGTTGCGGACGCGTTCTGCCTGGAGGTCCGCCTGTCCCGGTTCCTCGTCGTCACTCGAAAAATCGAACGCGGCGGCCGCATCTTCTGTGTCCGGGACGAGGATGAGCGCGGCGGTGGGATCAAAAACATCGCTAGGAGAAATGCCGCGGGAGTCGAAGGAGTCCGAGTCGGTCGACGAGCGCGGGCTGGCGGGCATATTTGCTACAGGGGGATTCCGGAGATCGGGGGCCAGAGGTTAGAGTGAGGGGTTAAAGGAGTGGCGGGTAAGTTCCAGCGGAAGGATACAGGGGCTGTTGTAGCAACTGCAGAGCCTGTCTGCGAGAAGACAGATCTGAGCTGAATGGTTAAGCGGAAGGGAGGCGAGCGAGCGGAAGGAGGAAAAAAGGGAGAAAGGGGGGAATGGAGGGGGGGGAAGGCGTGAGCGTCCTGGACGAGTGCGAGACTCGAAGACAAGCTCGCGAGAACGGCGACTGCGCACTCAACGCCGCGGGTAACGGCCCTGGCGCCTCTGACGTAACGGGCAGATCCAACGATCTAACGTCCACAGCATCCATCGAGTCCATTCATTTCCTCTCTTACTCTGCAGGCATCATCACATCTCTGACAACCCATCTCTGATACGTCTTCAGCTGGAAATCTAGCAGCGAAGAGATAAGTATCGCAACAGGGACTTTCCACGTCCAACGACGCTGCCAATTTTCGCGTGGGACTGGACCCCCAAAACAATTGGAAGGCCCTGTCCAGCCGCGTCAACGTATTACAGGGCACAGGCACAGGCGCTGAGTACTGCGTAGAGTAAGTCAGTAGTGAGTCTTGCCAAGTGTGTCATAAGTGTTAGTTGAGGCATACACTCACGACCAAGTAGCCTTAACCGCATCGCAGACTACAAACCATGGCACCGAGAGACCTCCCAGGACTGTATTGGGACGATCACAAGAAACGATATTTTCCCCTTGCATCTAGACCAGCAGGAGCGCCATCTAGGCCACCAGTGCCGCCAGAAGCCAATGTTGCCTCACTACCTCCGAAGCAGCTGCAGTCTAACCGAAGACGACCGTCGCCCAGGACGAGCTCAAGAAGTCCTCCCCGAAAACGGCGGCACGCCTTAAGAGAAGACGACCAAGGAGAGGGAAAGGGCTCAGAAGAAGTTCTCACCCAGCCGCGGAACGTATCGCATTCGATAAATGCGTTTAGGGAATCACCTCTTGGTACCTGCAGGAGGACATGCATGCAGTACGTATTTTCCCCACCGCATGCAGCCACCATGAGGACGTAGTTCTATCGTTTTAGCGAAGTCCAAATAGCGAAGCTCTCGAAAGCAATCAATTCGGGAACTGATGCTGCTCGAGTCCAATTCGATGGTCCAGTAACAGCACTCTGCGCCAAGGTTTGACCTTTGACTGCTAGCCACCACGGCGCGGCAGGATGCGAATTGACATGACGAAATAACAGAGCAATGACAAACTCCTCATCGGTGATGCCACTGGTTGGCTGTACTCTGTACAGACAGATGATCCCGACGTCGGGATGCGCGAGTTTGGTCTGCGGACGCAGGTGAGACGAAATCATGGCACTTGGTCTTCGAGTGATTCGCTCATTGACGGTTTGTTACGGTCCTCAGATTACATCTATAACCCGCTCAGGTTCAGTGTGCATGTATGTCAAGTGATGAACGCGATCTTGTACTCATCAAAGAGAAGCTGAAGGCTGCGCTCTCGATGTCAGGATAACATCTTTGGGGTCCCCTGCAAGACTTCTCATCACTAGAGAGGATTCTATGGGGTGTGTTGACAGTTGGGGGCTTGGTCCCGTTTGTCGTGGTGCGACCGCTCATTACATATCTTAGACTGTGGGTCCTCCGTGATATTCCGTCAAAGATATGCAGCGACGTATGGTGCGGTCAGGTTCGAGATCGAAAAGCCATGGTCGGTGAGCGAGACATTGTTGCCTCCTTACTCACCCTGTTATTGATCCCAGAGGGCTTAGGTGGACGCAAGGCCGCAGTCTGCTTTCCGGACCTAGAGAGGGACGCATACATCCGCCTACCGAGAGTCAGTGATGTGCTCACATTATGCCAATACAACGAGGCAAGCCGCCGCCCCACAACCCCTGTTATAATCGACTACTTATACTGCTCTTTCAGGACATTACTTTGATGGGTACGCGCAATGGGGTTGTCGATCGCTGGGACTCGCGGGAACCGGGAGGTAAGACAGACCTGGTGGTGGACATGGCTGAAAGCCCGTCGCCGTGGAAGATGACACCTACTATCGACTATCTTCGCATTGTTCATGGGCACGAGCTCCTCGTGAGGACGATGCGTGGAGATGTGTGTATGCTGCGTTTTTTCTCTGAGAAATTACTGACTCTGATATTCATGGACAGTTGGAAACGCATGATCTGCGGTTCCTGCGCAGAAACACACCTACCCTTCAGTTTCCAGGCTTTCTGCCAAGCTTCGACTCTAAGCTCGTAAGCGATCCCCCTGTGTCTGGCTGTTAACCATCATTAATCGTTAATATACGTTGCGGCATGCTCGACATTAGGGGATCGCCGTAGGTCCACACGAAGATTTCCTGTTCTCTGGCGGAGGAGACAAGCTTCTTCATATCTGGTCTCTCCGCACTGGAGAGGCTCTGCCACCGAGAAACGAGGATCCCGAGTCACAAGTCCTGGACCCGCAGGGCATGCCGACGAAGATGACTTTCCACATCCGAGCCCTGGAAATTGTGGAGTCCGCCTCCGAAGTGACGCTATGGATGGCCTTCAGAAATCGATTGGACAAGGTCGTCCTTGGGCCTAAAGGGCTGTTCGTCTAGTCCAGCACATCGGGTACCGGCATCGCGGAACGCAGCTGAAGCATATATCCCTTCCGGTAAGCCTCCTCGTTCCACCCGAAAGCAGCCGTGGATGTATGTTACATGAGAGACGTCGTGTATGTATATGTGGTACATGGCGAACTGGCCGTCTCCAAGCCCGATCCATCCCTGCGCTTCCCATCCCATCCGACGCTGACTCTCATCCCATCCGCCGCAGAGAATATGAAAGACGAACGCGCGCTCATGAAGACTCGAGGATACCCATCTCTTTCCACTTCTCCCAGAGCGCCCCGACGCCGACGAGCGCACCTGGCTGGCCCTTGATGTCCTTAGGGTCGAGGAGCTCATACTCCTTGCCGAAGGCGAGGAAGTGCGCGAAGAGGGAGTTGAAGTGGCCCTCGGAGCGGAGATGGAGGATCTGCGGGTAGTGCGCGTGGTAGAGGTGCGCGAAGACACGCAGGAGCTGGCGGTAGACGTGCTTGACGGTCGAGGGGAAGTTCTGCGAGAACTCACGGCCTACGATGTGTGCGGTGTGTCATGAAAAGCGGAAGCCGGGGCATGGCGAGGAAGACGGGACGTGAAATAAGCACGGAAAGAGATGAGTGGAGTTGGACGGATGGAAAGAGGACCTATGCACGCACCTGATTTGGTGGGGAAGATGTTCTCGTCGTCAAGGAGGTTCTGCACCCATGTCATCACATAGTCGACGTATGTGGGTGCGGCAAGTTGCACGCTCTTGCGGTCCTGGTTGATCCACGTGTAGTTGAGGCTAATGGGAACGTGGGGGGAAGGGATAAGTGAATGCCCATGAGCATGAGGTTGACGAGTTTACGTACTTGGACCCAGCGGCCATGGTCGGGCACGATTGCACCGTGCAGCATTCAGCGAGGACGCCATAAAATTGGTTCAGGTTCTGGTAGAAATCGAAGACTGGTAGGTAGCAACCCCAAGGTGCAAAATATTTCATGGTCGGAAGACGGCGGAATACGATATTTGGTAAAGACGCACTGTTCACTGCAACCCATTCCATCACGTCTGCGTATTTTGGAAGCATTACAATCGTCTTGAAATTGCCCTTCACCAGCGCGGCTTCCACGAAGGGACTGCATAAGTACAGAGGTTTCGGCGCACCAGGGCTTGTAGGGGTGGCGGGAGGAAGGGTATCGGTGGATGGAAAGTTCGCAGAGGTCGGGGTCGTGGACCGTCTAGGGGCCCGAGGATTGCGTTGCATGGAGCGCCTACAACGGTCCAGATGAGCATGGATGGGCTATGGATAGTAGAACAAGGTAACAAGCCTACCCGATAGAGTTGAAGAACGACATAGCGACTGAAAACGACTCGTCACAAGGAGAGGAAGGCCGTAGGGGTAAGGGAGAGGAAAGAAGGCGCGCTTGTGGATCGGACCGAATTCAAAGTCGACCGTCGCCAAACGGTGGCCTGGGCGACGCGAGCTAACCTTAGCGACATGCGCGTGCACGTGATTGGTGTTAGTGCCGAGACTTGTTTGGTCGTGTTGAATTCGGAGGCCTTTGCCAAACAAAGGAAAACAACCGCCCGCGGGCACAATGGCCTGTGGCGCGCAACGATCCACGCCTTTCCCTCTCATCCATCGGGTCTCGCCCACCTTTCATGATGAGGACCCGCCGAAAAAGCAAAGCCGCGCTGCAGGAGGAGGTGGCTCGCGAAGAGTCTCCTGCGGCTTCAACTTCCGCGGGCTTCACCGTCACCATTCCCGACGATATCGACCTCGACTACCTCGCCTCCCTTCTTCCCGAACTCGTGAACCTCACCACCCCCGAACCTGAAACAATTTCCTCGCTGTATAGACTTCTTGTCGAACAGGCTGCTGATGCGGAGACCGCGCAGCGGGAACTCGAGGAAGCACGAGCGGATATCCAGCGCAAAGATGTCGAACTGGACCAGGCGCTCCAAGACCGCGAAACCGCGAGTTCCGAACTACAATCCACACTGGAGACGGTGCAAAAGGAGCTTGAGCAAGTCAGACAGGAGAAGGACTCATTAGGTGCGTGTGGCGTTGTTCTGCAGCACGCGCGCTGGCTTGTTGTGGTTTCTGTTCTCACATCGAGTGCATTTAGCCATCGAACGCGCCAAGCTGCAAGAACAACTGGACACGGTTTCCAGCACGCAGACTTCGTCGTCCGCCGAGGCTCAAACTCTGAAGCAGCGAGTTGAGGAGACGGAGCGCGAGAAGCGTGACCTCATGGGGGTCGTCAGCAGGCTGCAGGACGACGCGACTCAGCACGAGAATGAGGTCCAAGCACTTCGTGCGGACCTCAGACAAGCTCGCCAGGACCACCAAGCACTGGAACGTAATCTCAGGGAGCTTACGTCTTCAGAGACCTCAACCAAGGTGCGTTCTTACCTACTTCGAAAAGTTCATTTTGGCCAACGCTTTCCTAGTTCAAGCTCGAGTCGTTGACCCAACAACTCGAACTGGCCAAGACTGAGGCTGAGCGCACCTCCGCCGAGCTCGTCGCGAAGTCCGAGGAGTTCGCCAAGTACCGTCGGACCAAGCATGTTGAACTTGCCGAGCTTCAGGCTGCACACGACTCTCTTACTCAGGCACATGCGTCCACCGAAAGTAGCCATAAGGCTCTCCAGTCAGCGCACTCCACGCAGACACATCAGCTCACGGAAGCCCTCACGCGCATCCAATCTCTCAAGGGCCAGCTCGCCGAGCAGGAGGCGACGTACTCGAGCGAGGCGGCGGGTCTACGCCGGCTGGTATCCATGATGGAGGAGCGCGAGAAGCAGGCCAAGGCAATTGTGGACAGCATCGAGAAGGACTACGAGGGCGTGAACGACAAGGCGGAGAGGCGGGAGGCGGTGCTGCGCGAAGAGATCGAGAGCCAACGGCAGAGAGCGGAGGACGCGGAGAAGAGGGTCGAGGAGCTGCAAGCTGTTTTGGACCGCATGGACCGTGGCGAGTTCCCCATTCCTGCGTTCCCTGGTTCTATCAGCGCTCCCGGCACGCCTGCTCGCGGAATGTCGATTTCCACTCCAGCGCGGAACGGCTCGCCGTCTGCGGACCTCCTCACTCAAGGCATGCTCGGTCTCAGCCCGACTGTGGCTATGGCTAGTCGCGCACAGAGGGGCGGCAAGTCGTTCACCGAGGTCTATTCGGACTACATCAAGCTACAGGAAGAATTCTCGCGTAAGTGTGCGGAGTACGACCATATGGACCGGACGCTCTCGGCTGTACTTGCGCAGATTGAGGAGAGGGTATGTGTGTTTCGAGAACTTCTGTTTGCGCTGACACTGACGTTTTCTGTAGGCGCCTATACTGTCCCAGCAACGAGCCGAGTACGAAAGGTTGCAGGCCGAGTCTACCCAACTCGCGTCGCAGCTATCACAAACATTGTCGGAACGTGACGCACTCGCCATCGCGGCAGAGGAGAACGGCCAGAAGCTGCAGAAAAGCGTTCGTGAAAACGAGCTCCTCGAAAAGCAGCTCGGAGACCTAAGCAGGCAACTCCGCACTCTCCTCAAGGAACTTGGCAGGCACCAGGACCCGTCTCTTCCGAGCGACGAGGAGCTCGAGCATGACGAGATGTCGCGCCCCGCCGAGAACATCGAGGCGGTCATCACTAACAACCTCGTCCTCTTCCGCTCCATCCCGCAGCTCCAAGAGCAGAACCAGAAGCTCCTCAAGATCGTCCGCGAGCTTGGCTCCAAGCTCGAGTCCGAGGAGACGGAGTACAAGGAGGCACTGGAGCGCGAACAGGGCGAGGCCGTCCGCGAGGCGCACGAGGCGATCAAGCAGCTCCAGGCGCAACTCGAGACCAACAAGCGCAGCAGCGAGGTTACCATTCAGGCGTACATGAAGGAGCGCGACACCCTCCGCGGCCTCCTCCAGCGGCAGCAGGAGTCTGGGTCTGGCGCGCGGTTAACCAACGGGATCAATGGCCAGTCGCAGGCCGCGGAGCCGTCGGAGCTTGCTAAGGAGCTCGAGGACGTGCAGAAGCAGTTCGACGCATACCGCACTGAGATGGATGTTGACTCGACGCGTCTGCGCGACGAAACCCTCACTGCGCAGCGCGAGGTGTCGAAGCTCACAACTGCGCTTGCGAAGGCAAATGCGCAAATCGAGGTTCTCTCTGGTGCGTATATGCGGTGCTTTGCTTCCTTTCTGCTCGTGACTGATGTCGTCGTGCAGAACGCCATCGCATGGTCCAGGACCAGATCATCATCCAGAAGCGCGAGAACGACGACCTGCTGACTCGCAACCAAAAGCTGTTTGACCAGTACACGCGGATGGACATCGAAGTCAACCGCATGTCCGAGGACTTGCTCGCGAGCAATCAGTTCCTCGAACAGCTTCGCAATGAGTGCGCCAACCTGCGTGCCGAGAAGAAGATCTGGGAGGTTCGTCAATCGTTGTCCCCCGTCAACGTCTTCTCAAGCTGACAGTCTCGTACCAGAGCATTCAAGCCCGCCTGGTCGAGGAGAACAAGACCCTCGCCGTCGAGCGCTCGCACCTATCCGACCTCATGGCTAATGTCCAGAAGATGCACAACGACCTCGAACGCTCTGGCGAGAACGATCGCCGGCGCCTCGAAAGCCAGTTGCAGCTGCTTGAGAACCAGGCGTAAGGCATTCTTTTCATTCCGTAGCTCGCGAATATGATATTGACGAGCCGCTACAGTCAGGACATGCGCACTCAGCTCTCACAAGAGCGTGAGTCTGTCCGTCGCCTCACTTTGCAGAAGGATCTCGAGATCAGGGAGCAGCAAGGCAAGATCGAGAAGGCTGTAAGTTTCATTCGCGCTGGCACCGTGTGCGTTGACACTGATGATCGATTACAGACTCAAGAACTTGGCAAGACCCGCGAGTCGCTCGTCGCGGCGGAGACAAGCAAGACGCATCTTGAGGAGCGCGTCGAGCAGCTTACAAGACAGCTCCAGGGCAACGAGGAGAAGCTTTCCGTCTACGAGCGCAGGGCTAACGGTGTCACTTCTCGTCCGGATGAGGACCTCTCCCGTGAACAGCAGCTGGAGGCCGAGGTTGCCGAGCTTCGGTGAGTTCATGTATAAGCAGTTTGAGAGGATAAATACTGAGACCTCCTCTTGTTAGTTCTGCACTCAAGGTTGCTGAGGTCGACCTCGCGACGGCACGTAGCCACGTCCAGCAATTCCAGGACATCAGCCAAGCTAACGAGGCCGCGCTTGCCAACCTCAACGCTACTCATGATGAGTACCAGACCGCGACGGAGGCAGAGCTCGAGAGGAGACAGGTTAGTTTACGTCGCATTCGGTTGGGCGTACGCTGATAACCCGTTTTCCGTCAGTCTGAGATTCAGGCACTCCAGGAGAAGCTTCGTCTCGCCGAGGAGCGCCTGAACGACGTTACGCAGCAGAATGCAGAGCTTCAACGTACATTCGACAGCGAGCGTTCTGCTTGGGTCAATGACAAGAAAGAGCTCGAGGGGGCGATTGTGGACTTGACTACTTCAGCCCAGCACACGCAGGCTGACAAGTCAACCTGGGAAGCCGAGATTCGCCAACTAGAGAAGCGTGCTAGGGTACGTGCTTTCCATTCTATGGCTCGATTGACGTGGCTCATTCCGGTCAAAGGCTGCGGAGGACCGCTACTCGAGAGAGTTGGTTGCTCACGCCGAAGCGCTGAAGTCTCACCAAGACTTGAAGCAGCGTTTGACGCAGAGTCAGACGGCAGCAAGAGAGAGTCGCGCTGAGGCAGAGACTGCGCAGGCCAAACTTGCCAGTTCGGAGGCAAGCTGGCAGCAACAACGCGAAGCATTGGACAAGGAGATCGCGGACCTCAAGACAAGGTATGTTGTCTTTGCGCGTTTCCGGTCGTCAAATAGGGACTCACTGCGCCATAGATGCAAAGATCTTGGCGAACAGAACAGCATCCTCCATCAGCACCTCGAATCTGTCAGCACCCACGCTGCTCGCATCAAGCAAGCAGCGAGCTCAACTTCTGCGGAGGCCGGCGATGCAGAGTCCACCGATGATGACACGAAGCTCACGGAGCTCCGCTCTCTTGTCACGTACTTGCGCAAGGAGAAGGAAATTATTGAACTTCAGCTGGAGCTCGGAAAGCAGGAGAACGCACGATTCAAGACCCAGGTCGACCATCTCTCGCAGAACCTTGATGAGGCTCGCCAGGCGCTCTCCGAGGTACGGGCCTACCTCCCGATCAACGTAGCAATGGCTCACGAATTTTACAGGAACGTGAGCGTGCCGCTCAGGCGGCCGCTTCCGAGGAGCAACACAGCCAGTTGGCCGAGAAGATCAACCAGGTTGCGATCCTCCGCGAAAGCAACGCAACGCTTCGCCATGACTGCGATAAATACATGAGGCGTGCTCGTCAGCTTGAGGCCGAGTTGCGTGAGGTCACTGCCCAGCTCGAACCAACCCAGGAGAAGGTACGCATTGCACAAGCCGAGGTCGAAGCCAAGGATCAGCAGATCAAGATGCTCGAGGACGAGAGTCGGAGGTGGCAGGAGCGGAACGCGCAACTTCTAACCAAGGTCAGATTATCTCGACTGTCGACCAACCTCTGGTTGCTCACCCTTCGCATTACAGTATGACCGGATCGACCCAGCCGAGGTGCAATCGCTCAAAGACGAGATCACCCAGCTCCAGACACAGAACCTGGAGCTCACGGCGGCCGCAGAGAAACAGGCCACGGACACCGTCGCGCAGCAAACCAAGGTCCGTCGGCACGCATGAAGAATGCACTTGTGACTCACTTCGACTTGCTGACAGCTCCGCCAACTGGAGGAAATGAATACGAAGCTGAAGCACACGGGTCAGGAGAACAATGCGCGCGCCAAGGCTCGCTTCGGCAAGGATGCCACTGAGATCGCTAGGCTGAAGCAAGAGACCACGGAGTTACAGGAGCGAGTAGAAGCTTTGACCAAGGAGCTCGAAGAGGTCAAGGCACATTCACAGGAGGCTACCGCTGTTGGTGCAACCGTGGATCCCGCTCTATCCCAGGAATTGGAAGCTTTACGTGCCGACAAGGCTAGCCTCGAGAAGGCACTTGCTGATGAACAGGCTGCCCTTGTGGTCAGTTCAGCACAGTTGGCCGGACTGACGGAGACTCTTGTGAGTGAACTTAGGGTGGCGAGCGACCGTTTTTTATTGACCTCGGATGTAGGAGAAGCTCCGGGCCGAGCACTCAAGTCTCGTCGCTGAGAAGGCTACCTGGGCGTCGACAGCTTCCTCTGTCGAGGTCCCCGCTGATATCGCTGCTGCTCAGAGCCAATGGCAATCTGAACGCGTCGAGTTGGTTAAGGCTCGCGATGAAGCAAAGGTACTGGCCGATGTGAGTCTTGCTACGGTTCTCTTTCAATTGCGATCCCTGACCCCTTTGTATAGACGCTTAACGAACAACTCGGCAAGCTCAACGATGAGATGAGGAGTGCTCGCCTCCAAAGTGTACGCATTGTTCTCTCCTATAAGTTGAGCTTGTGTACTGATAGTCCAGTATAGGAGAAGTTCCAGACCCGCATCCAAGAGATTTCGAAGGCTCGTATGGCTGAAAGCGAGGAGCTGAAGAAGTTGCGAGACGAATTGCAGCAGGTCTCAGAACACTCCAGAGCGTCAACTACGTCCCCCGAGACCGTCGCCAGACATGCGGAGGAATTGCGCGCCTTGGAGGAGCGTCTCGTTCAGAAACATCAAGTTGAGCTGAAGGACGCGCTTGAGGCGGCTAAAGCTTCTGCTCCTGCTCCACCACCAGACACCCAAGCTGCCATCGACGCAGCGCTGACGGCTTACAAGGAGACTCTCAAGGAAGAGCACGCAAAAGCTCTCGATGACGCCGTAGAACGTGGGCGGAAGGAGGCTGCGGCTCGTGCCAAGATCAAGGACCAACAACTTGTGCGCACGCAGACAAGGGTGAAGGAGCTTGAGGCACGTATTCAACAACTCGATCCAACGGCCGCTACCTCAGCACCGGCTGTGGCAAAAGAGGCTGCCCCTTCAAAACCTACACCTGCTGCTCCCCCTGTCGCCACTACCTCTGCTGCTCCCGCTGGAGCATCCGCTACGCCCGCTACAGGCAAGGCAGGTCTCCCAGTCAATCTTCCTGCCAAGCCTACGCCAGTACCTCGTGCTCCTAGTCGTGGTCGTGGAGGTCCCCCAGGACAACCAGGGAGAGGAGGGCTGGCAATTCGTGGCGCTGCCCCGGGAGTTGGTCGAGGTGCCGGCGGTGCCGGCGCTGTTGCCGCCGTGGCGGCAGCTGCGGGAGATGCTGCTGCTTCGAACGCTGCAAAGCGGACTCGTGAAGACGGCGCTGCTGACGACACGGCTGCCAAGCGTCAAAAGCAAGGAGAGGGAGCACCCAATCCCCCCGTCACCCTCCGTCGTAACCGCGTTCCTCCTCCACCGTGATCGACTTCTGTGATTAGCTAGTTATCTTGTGGACTCCTACATACCTCATACACTGTCTCCATTGTATTTTTATATCTTGCATTTTCCTCCCTCGCCAGCTCGCATACATGTACCCTCGTCGAGCTTGAGATGTCGAACATAATTGATCACAGATCGCGAAAAGTTTGGATTGGAACGTTTACTACATAAGCATGATCAAAGCGTAAGGCGGTAAGCAGGTGTTAGTCATGAGGTCCGTAAAAGGTCGTGCGAGGGCGGGGCGTTGATAGATACCGATATAACGCGAAAGCAGCACTGACGAGATGTAGATAGCGACGACTTTGCAGAGGGGAAACGAGACGGATGGGAGATGGACCGAATGAAAATGCCGGAGGTAGTTGTTGTGAGCAGGATATGTTAGAAATGTGAAGAGCGAATAGATGTGCAGGGGTATTCACATAAAGCGAAGTCGGTAGATATGCACAATGGAACGAAGGCCAATGAGATGTGCGCGCAGAATATGAAGTAAATTGAACCAAGAGGTTCCAGATGATGATGTGAAGCAAGAAACCTAAACACTAAGGTGCAGAAACAGATGCATAATTAATGCCACACCGGCTTGGTCGTCCGAGTGTGCGGCTTGCCCGTGACAATGGCCTTGAACGCCTTGCGGACGATGGCGATAGTGTTGTTGTTTTGCTCCGGACTCGGAGCGGGAGTGCTGAGGAAGGCGCCAAACTCGTCTACGGACGACGACCGGCGGAGGTCATCGCTGGAGACTGGAGGCGGCATCTGACGGCGGGCGCCAGTGAAAAACTTCTGGCTGCGCTTGGCCATCGAAGAGTGTGGCCGGATGTTCTCGACGGGGCGCATGAGGTTGTCGGACTGATAGCCCTTGCCATTACGCTTGACACCAGTCGTGGACATGAGGAACCTGAGAGGCGTGAGTGACCTCCAACAATGGGCGACATGCTCGGAAGCTCACCTATCATACACCCCCTCGATGTGGCGCCTCGCAGGAGTGTCAATTGTCACCGACCCATTTGCGACCGGCTTAGTAGGGTACGGCTCGACGTGCAGAGGAGACTCGGTGAGCGCGTCCTTCTGCCTCTGGGACTGAGGGGTTGTGACAGGTTCTTCGTCCGTCCTGGGGATAGGCGAGATCGGCGACGAAATGAACAGGTTCTTGTCGACGACGGTGGACAATCTTGGCGTGGGCGCGGGTTGTGCGACTGCGTGCATTATGTCAGTGTGTGGGCAGGGTGCCAAGTATGTGGGCTAAGAACATATACTCACGACGCTCCAGCTCGAACTCAAGCTTCGTGACCGGGGTAATCGGCCTCAGTAAGTCTCCATGGCTCCTCGACTTCTCTCGACGCTTCATGGGCGACACATCAATCTCCAAGCTGACCGCCTTCCTGACGTTCTCTGGCGAGTGCGTCACGACGGTCGCGCGTCGCTTCCTCGATGGAGTGTGAGGAGGCGAGAGCACCGCGGTGGGACCCACCGAACTGGCGCGCATCGACGCATCGGACAACAGCGACTGACAGTGTGGCTCAACAGCACCACTGGGTGCCTCAGATGGGATGGTTGGAAGGCTATGTTCCTGGAAGTTCATCGTGTTGAGGCACGATGGGCTGGGTAGGGGCGACATGGACGTCGCACTCCTGTCCATCGAGAACGCTGCAGAGTTCCGATTGCCGTAGGCCTCAGGGTCGTACTCGTTCACGAAGATCTGGTTTGCAGCGAGAATCTTGCGCGGAGCACGACCGCCACGTGAACGGCTGTACGAGGAGCGGCGGGACATGGGGGCGATGGGAAGAGCAGGGGCGGGGGTAGGGCTGGTCGAGGCAGCAAAGTTCTGACGGGCTTCGTCGACGACCTCTGTTATCGTTAGGTAAAAATACCGTCAGCGTTGTTCCGGTTATCAAAGAAGAATGAACGGATGAACTAACTCTCGACATTCTGGATCCAGATTGTCATCCGATCCATCCTATTCTCGACGTGTTCGTTGCGTGCTATAAGCGATGTCGACGTCAGCTCCGGATCGGGCGGCAGGAAATTGAATGGCGGACCATCATCGTCCCAGGATGGTTGCTCGCTTAGGTTGTTTGAGTCGTCGTCCCCTTGGTCAGAACCGAGCGTGAGTGCCGGAGTAGACCGTCCGAGAAGTTGTGTTGAAGACTTGTACAAGCGCACAGCGTTGCCTACAATGTTGTTGTCAGCCTGAAACATCCTGGATGCTGTCGTCGTAAACCACAACGCACCAATAGACAGTCTCAAACTCTGCTTCAGGACGCTGATACTCGACTCGTTGCTGGTAGGAGACTCGACGATGGGAGTCGGTTCTGGATACGGGGTAAGCAACCAAAAAACCTCTAATCCAATACATGAGACGCACCTTCCAACAGTGGGCTGAGAGGCGTCGACAGCCCAGTACTGGGTGGGGTCAACGCTGGGGTCAACGACGGACCCATGCTGATCTTCGGCAGCACATATTCCGCGTCGCTCCCCTGCCTCTCCCTCCTCCGCTCACGCACCCTGTCCAGAGGCGCCTTGCCCTCTAGCACCTCGCCCTCGCGTACCCTTTCCTCAACCCCAAGCCTGCGCCAGTGTGGCTCTGCCTCTTGCACCTGCTCGCGGTCCCCCTCAGCTTCCTCCTCCTCCCTCTCACACTCATGTTCCTCATCAGCTTCGCGCACCCGTTCGTTACGCCGCTCCATCTCCCTCAACCGCTCCCTCTCCCTCTCCCACTCCATCATCCGGCTCCGGACCGAGTCCTTGCTCGTGTCCGCCGACTTGTTCGCGCCCGCCGGCGTCCCCTCCGCCTCCTTCCCCGCTTTTCCTGTCACCAGCGCCACTGCCTTCCTCGAGTTACTGCTTCCGATGCTGCCGGAGACGTTCTCGCTCTGCGTCACGTCCCGCAGAATTTGGCTGTGGCGCTTCTCCTTCCGGTTCTCCTTCGCGTACTCTGGCGTCCCCGCCCTCGTACGCGCGTTTTCCTTGCTCGCATGGCCTCTCAGCGTGCTCGGGGGCGTGCCCGCAGGCGAGCGTGGGCCGAGCGGCTTGCGCACGACGCGCTTCCCAGACTCCGCAGGCGCAGGTGCAGGCGAGTGGTCTTTCGCGATCGCGGCGAAGGCGGGAGAGGCGGATGACGTCGCGGCCTGCGCGGGTGGAGAGTGCTTGATCGGGGAGAGCGCGGAGAACACTGCGGGCCGCCGCGCCTGGCGCGAGCCTGTGAGGGGCGAGAGCGCGAGATCAGCGACCGTTCTGGTGCAGAACCTGCGTATAGTGGCGCAAGGAAGGGCGCGTCATACCTTCGGCCGCTGCAGCGGCGAGCTGCAACTTGGGCTGCGACTGGGAACGCGTGTGGCCCGAGCGCGCCAGCGCCTCCTTCGGGTGTTGCTTCGAAGCGGCGGCGTTCTCCTTCCCGGGGGCGTGCACAGCCTTGTGATGCTTCTCTTTCTCTTTCTCTTTGCCCTTGTCCCTGTGTATGTTGAGGTCCCTGTTCGTCCGGGTGGTCCACGGCGACATGATGTCCAGCGCCAGCGACGAAGTGCGGGAGTGCGACACGCTCGCCGATTTCTCTGCAAATATAACCCGCGGGTCAGCCATGTCCTGAGAATACCTGCGTCGACGCAGAGGCAACACATACTATGCGCATGCTTCGTCGGCACCTCGATTTCCGTCGTCCAATACGAGTCCTCCATCGCCTGGCTTGCGTTGCACCGGAGGTCCGCGTTGGGGAGGATCATGCGCCTGAGCAGCTTCTCGATGCCCTTGCTCATCTTCCACGCCCCAACCCACTTTCCACGGAGGGTGCGCTCCCAGTACTTCTCGAGGTCGTCCTTGGTCGCGAACTGCTCGCCCTCGGAGTGTTCGAACGGGGTGCGGCCGACGAGGATCTCAAAGAATGTTACGCCGAGCGACCAGACGTCCGACTTGCGCGTATCGTGTGGGAGACCCCGCGCGCGCTCGGGAGAAAGGTACTGTTTGGGGTGGAGAGTCACAATTGTGAATGTCGCGGATACGCGAGATAATAGCGAGTGTGGGGTAGTGATGTTAGGTGAGGAAGAAGCATCAAGAGGGGCATGGCATATGAAGGGGTGCGCATATAGTCGGTCGAGGGGATAAACAATGTGCAGATAGGCGACGGTGAGCCATAAGAAGGAAGCTGGAGCAAGGGAGGGGAGCCTACCTCGGGTGTACCGTATGACAGGTTGCTGTGGAAGGCTTCGGGCGACTGGACGTCATAACGTTCAGCGAAGCCGAAGTCGACAAGGACAGGGACGTTCTCGCTCGAGAGAAGGATGTTAGCCGGTCTATGATAAAGTGGGGTACCATCAGCCGTTCATATTCGGGATTTCAAATGTTCCGGAAACGCGGGGGGAAAACAAACCGCGGCACTGAGAGCACAAAGGACAGAAAAACGTACTTGATATCGTTGTGAACGACGCCGCGTTTGTGGAGGAATTCAACGCCGGAGAGAAGGGTGCGGAACCATTCCTTCGCGTGTGGCTCAGACACTTCTACAGTGATGAGCCGAGGATGGTATGCCCTGTATGCACGATGAAAGTACGAGTGAGCAAGGGTCGATGACGTGCAAAGGGGAGATCAGTCAAAGGGACAATTTACATAGTGATGAGGGCATATGAAGGGGTGATGATGAAGGAGTAAAACGGGATGATGGCCGGATGCAACTCGTGTTTCAGCGACCGAACTGTCTTCATTTCGTTCCATCTACGGACGGCCTACGTGTCATTTGCGGCGGAAAGAAGGAAGAGAGAGAAGCATACAGTGACCGTACGCGTGCGGCAGTGGTGGAAGTCTTTGACCTATGTACGAGCTTGACGGCGATCTTGTTGTCTCGCAGTTGGCTGGACGATGATTCGCCCTTGGGTTTACATAGCCAAACACTCCCCCAGTTTCCGAAGCCAATCTAGAAGCAGAAACGTCAGTATACCGGTATGAAAGACGTCCCTTACTGGGAAGGCTGAAGGGAGACAGACTTCTTCGATGAACTGGAGCCTGTCGGCTAAGACCTGGTCGGAAATGGAGAAGATGTCGGTAGCCTCCTGGGGAGGTGGTGGGGGTGGAGGAACCATGGGGAGCAGGCACAAAAGCAAGGACTAGTTGTACAAAGCGAAAAGAGGAGAAAGGGAGAGAGGGGGAGGGGAGGGACCCGCTGGATGGAGGTGTTGGATGGAGGTCAAGGACTCGAAGACATCAGGGTTGGTTGTCGCTTAGACTCAGAGTCGAACATCGTCTGCGCGTGAGAAGCGAAGGGCCGGCTAACATGAGGCACGCCACAACCGCGTCCGCGACGCGTCAAACCAAAACGCTCACACCACCGCGTTATCGCCTGCCAATCCGCGCCTAGTACGCGTGATCACGTCCATCTTCTGTCCAACGTCTGCTGGCCAGGTACCGCGTCCCCCACGCGTGCATTTCCGCCTTCGCCAGCATCTACTTACACAACGCCGTGTGCAGGAGCCAGAGAACAAGAGGCGGTTGCATGAACGCACAAGTAATACAAAGAATTCTAGAACAGTAGCAACTATTTCAGTGCCTGTCACAACGTCGCGATGTCGGTGGACTGCGAGTCGGATGGAGTGCCACAACGACAGGATCACTCGTCCCACTTCTGGGAACCCAAACGTCAGGAGTATTCCGGCACCCTTCTCTCGCCCTGACATTGAACACCCTGCCGCCTCGCAAGTGTTCTAATACAGCCTATGTTACACTGCAACAACAGATTTCATCGCAAAAATAAGTGATAAAGCTTGGATAAAGCAACCGCAGACTACCACCGTAGCCCCAGTCGGTGTAATTGGGACAATAACACAGCGATCTTGACAACGTCTGTCTCCGCTTCCAAGGCAGACAATAATTCCTCCATCATGAGCTCCAACCCGTCGTCCACGCCAGGATGGGCAGCAGCGGATGCGATGGACCGGCCACCATCCTGAGGCCCCATCAGCTAGAAGCCACGAAGCCAGGGAAGGAGCAATCGGACTCACTAGAATCGACTGATGAGGCGCACTCCCTCGCGATGCAGAGGAGCCCTCGTGAGCGATGGAACGCACACCGATAGTGTCGTCAAGCAGGTCAAATCGGCCGATAGAGGTAGCTGAACCGTTGCCGCCAGGTCCGGCGTTTTCGCGAAGGCGGATAGAGGTGTCTGTATCGTTGCCAGAAACAGAGACATCCCCAGGAAGCGTGCGAGAATTGAACGAGGAGATCCAAAATGCCTCTCCCTTGTCTTCGGCCTTCCCAGTTCGAGATTTTAAAGCATCTGGGTCTTGAGGCCCGAGAAAAGAGTCACCTATAGAGCTGTAGGCGCAAGTATGACGATGAAAGGGGGAAGAGAGAGGGTCGCCATAGATCCAAGCCTGAGCGGGACCAGCTATATGCGTCGGAGTTCGTGGTGGGGATGACGAGGGTAGCATCGGACTAGACCATCGCAAGCTTGGAGACGACATTGGCAGCGGGGGGGCTTCCGGGGTCTCCTCCTTCTTAACACGCTTCTTGGGCTTTCTGCGAGCAGCCTTCCGTGTACCGGGGGGAAGAGGGGTTGCGTTGGTGGGGGGCTCATCTAGAAGCTCCCGTTTCACGGTGAGGTCGACGCATCCTTGTGCCTCGCGCTTCTTGTCAGACCTCTTCTGCCTCCCGAACCAGCGGGAAATCCAATCAGGGCTTCTGAATTTAGAAGAAATGAGCTAAACGAGGCCGCATTGGGCTACACAGACAGCGGAACCTGGGCAGAGACTATGCACAAGAAGCTAGGGGACTCACAAACCAGTTTGGCCACTGAGGTCGTCCAAACGAGGTTTGGAAGATGTTTTGTCCGCTTCATATGCGAGGAAGAGCAGTTTCCGCTGCTCTTTAGATGCTCGCACTATGGATCGTCGTGCGGTTCTTTGAGGGCCGCTCATACTTCCCCGAGGTGAGCAACAAGACGAGCACAAAGCAGTGAGGTTGTAACGTGAGCTCGACGGTTGACAACATCGAACTGACTTACTGGAAGCCGCAGGCAGAGTCGGAGGACCTATCCACTCACTTGCTTGTTGAGAGGTCGATATGCTAGAGCTTAGGTCGAGTATAATGCGCGAGGCGACACAGAACCTCGGTGGTAGGCTGAGGAAGGGTTAAGGGCCAGGCAGGAGTCCAAGTGCCGCCAGCGGCCGCTTAGCACATACCAAAATGTATTGGGGTTCGACGTTCGACCCCTGCGGTGGGCTTTTTAGAAAAAGCTTGTGCCAGTCTGATGACTCTTGAAAAGGCACGATCGTGTCGGAAAAAATTATCCTCGATACCCCTTGGGACTGCATTCGGCGTATTCTGCATCCTTTCTACTCCTCCTGTGTAAGCTTCACAAATATGCCTTTTCAAGAGGCATCAGACTGGCACAAGCTTTGTTAAAAAGCCCACCGCGGGGGTCGAACCCGCAGCCTTGAGATGCCTTGACCGCTGAGGCCGTAAAAGTCTCACGCTCTATCCGATTGAGCTAGGCGGGCTTGTTAAATTGATATATATGATAATTATGGACAGGACAATACTCGGCTGTAGCCCCGACTATAGCCGACATTAATGAACGTCAATCTCACGGATGAGATGCCGTCGGCTTCCGAGGCTATCCCGCCAGCCAGCGAAATGCCGACTCTGAGCGCGCGCAACTTCCGCCTGAGACTGTCTTTTCCTCCTCCCACACTCTTTGCGGCTTTTCTTACGGTTTCCCTCCCGTCGTCTTCTTCACTGTTTGACGATGTTGGCCTCTCGCTTCGCTCGTCGTGTTGCCTCCCAGTCTCTGCGCTCCGCCTCACGCGTATCTGCGCGTCCTGCCGCCCCAGCTGCTCGCCGGTTTGCCACGACAGACGCGGCCCATGGCGCGAAGGAGTCCAGCGACACTCCGTGGATGGTGCGCCCCTCATATGTCCCCCCTCTGCCTCTTGCTGACCCTTACGTTGGGTCGTAGATTGGCTCTGCGCTCGTCTTCGGCCCAGTTGTGCGTACTACGTTATTCAGACAGAACAGTGCTCGCGAGACTCACAGCGAACGCGCGACGCCAATGTAAACAGATTGCCTACCTCCTTGCCAGCGGTTCGAAGAAAGACACGAAGGCGCATGGCCATGGTCACTCATCCCACAGCGCGGCTCCGGAACCTAAGGTCGAGAAGAAGACCGAGGCACAGGCTGCTGTACGTCTCTACGTTTCTTCCAGAATGCACCGCGTCTTTGCTTACACTACGCGTTTCTAGGTCCAGGACGCTCCTAAGGAGGAGAGCGCACCTAAGGAGGTTGAGGCAGTAAGTCTGCGTGTAGCCTGCGGTTCCTAGAACTCTCACCGCTGACATCCGCTTTCCCACCCTCGCCTGTAGACCCCTGCCGCGTCCGATGATGGCAAGGCGCAAGACCCACCCGCGCCCACCGAGACTGAGGCACCGCCGGCGCCCACCGAGGCCGACGCGGCCTCGGAGACGGCACCTGTACGTACTTTATCCTCCTTTCTAATGGTTGCGTGTAGCTGACAAGTTTCGCACTCCTTCCCTTGCATTCTAATCTGTGACGGAACACAGAAGGCTGAGACTACCAGCGAGGAGCCCACCCCGGAGGCGAAGGTCGAGGGCTCTGAGCCCAAGGTCACCGAGCCTGCCGCTGAGAGCGAGGCTGCCAAGACTGAGAGCTCACAGCAAGAAGCTTCTCCAGAGAGCGCGCCCGCTGCTCAGGTGCGTGTTTTTTCTCGCGCGTCGGGTGTGCGGACGTGGAACTGACCAGCCGTGTATATGCTCGCAGTCCGGGGAGGCGTCGAAAAACTAAGCTAGATATGCTTGGACTCCGCATTGCATACGCACGCACATTTCGCACATGGACCTTATTGCTCAATGCTAACTGCATGTATCTAACGCTCCATGGGCATCCATATTAGAGTGTTCCTCCAATCGTTTTGCGACTCAACGTGGGTCGGACTAGTTTCGGATACTCAAACGTATATTGTGCAAGAGGGCCGGACTGGAAGGT
>BACB01003202.1:0-39682 GCA_000338015.2 Ganoderma multipileum BCRC 37180
TCCGTGTCTTGTATTTGCGCTGCATCTGTTTCCGTAGCTCTGCGTCTACTTTCGCGCCTCTGCATTTGGGCCTCGTTCTTTCTGTCGACAGGTACCGACATATATCAAAATGGCACGCGCTCGGGTCGTGAAGCGTTTATGCGAAGCTTTCAAGGGGACCGTCTCCACAGGATTCTCCGTTCACCCTGTTGTCGCCCCGAAGCTACCACACGGCTCCTTGCCTCGCAGTGTCGACGCTGGTGGCCAGGCCGACAAAACGTTCACCCACCGGGTGACCAAAAAGGTGCGTCTAACTCTCGAAACCGTCCCCCTGTTGCCGGACGTATTGCCATATATTCAACGTTCCGATAGGTCCAATCGCGCATACGGCGGGCAAGTCGTTTTGGCGACCATGGGTCCAGCGCCGCGTTTAAGAAGGTCATACGTCGCCGCGATAGGATCAACGCATTCACGCTGGGTCTGCCCTCATCCCCTCCTATTGCATACCACTATTCCCCTCGGTCTTCTGAGTACGTCCGCCAACTCGATTCGCCCAGGCCAGTAAGCTCTAGCACAGAGGGAGTTCAGTCCATCTCACTTGTGAGTCGTCCGAGTACGCCGTCTGAGCCTTTCCGAATCAATCACGCCTTGCAGCCTTCCACTATAAAAGACGACTTCCTAGCTGCATGCATGGAGCCGTTGGACGAGGTACGTGTCCTACGATTTTCTCAGCGTGTGCTCTCTTGACGCGTTATCGTTGTAGATGGAGGATGTCGTGCCGGCTCCGCTGATATACCACCGCCTCGTATCCCTGCCAGTGCGGCCCGCGCAGTCTCTCCCTCTCGTCGGGCCACCAAACATCGCAGTGTACCCTGCGCGTGCGCAGGAACTACATTGCCCACCTCCCTGCCAGTCATTTCCCGCTGTCCCACCGGCTCTCGCAGCCCGGTCTCCCATCTTGCAGCCACGACCTCCCGCACCACGGATGAAACAGGTGCCCCATTCGCAACCAACCCAGCCCAGGGGCCAGCTGCCGCCCACTATGTCATACTTCTGCCGCAACCTCAGTCGGGTCCCAGTCTCCAAAGAGACGACCTACGTCCTCCGAGCATTAAGTACGGTTGGGGCTCGAGAGCGCTGTGCGCTCGCCTCTGGCACTACGCCCCCTACCCCGCAAATTCAGCCTTCGCGTGCTTCAGCGGCTCTAGCTCGCCTTCCACCGGTCCCTACAAAGGTGAAGCCACCGCATTCACGACCTGGTGCTCTCTATGCGGAATTGTATGAATAACTGGATGTAGGATTAGCTCAAGTTGGACCTGAGAAAATCTCTGTCTGCCGACACGAACGTGACATGTATGTACAGAGTCCTATGCAGGCCCTGTCCCAAACAGCAAAGATCACTCCGAGATCGTGTTCGTTTATCATCTGCAATTAGGGCATATCCAGGCTCACAGGCGGTAAAGACGGCGAAAGTAGATAGTATGATGCTGAGACGGGAGGCAGCAGCGCTGTGTGCAATGTGAGCTCTGAGTCGGGACGATGAGTCCCACCTTCTCGCTTGATGGAAATTCCACATTCTTCGGCCTCTTCATCTCATTGTACACAGTCCCTTCGAGCTCAACACTAGTAGGCTGTCCTTATGCAGGGGGGATCACCGTGCTGCGAGAGAACGAGAGCCTGACTGTCCTTTCGGCGTCGCCAAAGTCCTTCGACCACCCTGGCCGCGCGACGATGTGGTGCTCGCGACAGTCGTGCGCCCACAGCGATGCCGTGTCCGATAAGTTACTGCCAGACGTTTGAGGTCCACGGCATCGCCTTTGCCCATGGGGCAGCCCTTGAGCTCAGTCCAGGGGCTGTGCAAATGTTACTACAGGCGCTACGCGATCAGTTGCAGCTTGGTTCTAGCCACCACCATCTATGCGCCAAGATGCAAACGACCACAGTTTGGAGGCCCCGAGGCCTTGCGGATCTCAATTTTGACATACTGCTTTCGATTATCTCTCTTCTAACCACCCGTGATGTGGCGCGTCTCACCCGCACTTGTCACGCTCTTCGGCGAGCTCTTTCAGCAGAACTTCCCCTAGGAGGTGTCACCCTGGAGGGGCGACACTTGACCTTCTTCCTTGCGTTCGTTCATGTTAAACATGGAAGGAACCGAACGTCATACGTCCAAGAGCTCATTCTGCCCGGATCAACCTACGAGACGATGTCAAGTGGAGATCAGGCCATGTCTTTGAAGGATATCAAACGCGCATTGTCAACCATCCTGCTTGCGGCAAACAACCTTGAGTCCCTCTCCATTCTAGATCTCAACACGTTTTCATTCCCCGCAAAGGAGCTCAAAGCGCTCCTTGGCGCACTCCCCCGTCTTCGAGAACTAGAGATATCCGGTATCCAGAAGAAATATGAAGGTGTCTTAGTGGATGTCCTTCCCCGACTCCGTATGCTAGGCCTCGACTTCTTGCAAGAGAGCGATCCGACTGCATTCCTCAAGGCCCGCCAATGCGACCTCCGCGAGGTGACCCTGTACGGCGTCGTATTGAAAGGCGTATCCCTGTCCTTTCCCTCCGTACAGACCCTGCGCGCCCGCCCTAGCTGCCTCCCGAGTGATGTGGACACCCTCACACGCATCTTCCCTAACGTCAAGGACCTCATCCTCGATTTTCCCCACGACTATACCCGTATGGACCCTGAATTTCGGAGGCACCTGCCCAGGTATAACCTCGGCGTCGCATCATTGGCGTGGATCCGGTCCGACGCCTACGCAGTGAGCACTAGCAGCTGGCGTGACCAGCTTCTTGCCCGCCCTAAAAGGAAGACCGATGCGTGGCCGCACCTCCAGAGCCTCCGCCCCGCGGGGTTGGCAACGGAGCGAATGGGATGGCTTGGCTTGGCATGCCGGGTACCCCGCTTCGAGGTGTGCATCTGGCGTGCGAATATGAAGTACACCCAACTGCTCGGTATGCTGAAGGAGCTGCGCCCGAGCTGCTTGGTTTGCCACCCCGGCGCAATGCATACCCGACGGGGAACCACGTCGCAACTGTGGATCGTGCTCTACGCCCTCCAGTTTACGCCGTACGTTACCAGTCTCACGATCGTGCTGTGTGAGAGCGTGATGGCCGTCATTCTTAGGAGTGCAGAGTGGTTGGTACGTCCCTTGGCACGCTTTCTCTTCCTTGACCTAATTGGAAAATTAATGCGTTACTCCCTCTGTAGGAGACATTTTGCACATGCTTGGAGAAGTCTTGCGTTAGCCTCCTTCTGTTCCGACTTCACTTTGATCGGTCTGTCAGCAAGAAGCTTTCCGGCAAGCTCAAGACCTGGCGTGCAGCCATGGCAGAGAAGATCCCTTCGTTGCAGGTCTTCCTTTTCCAGATCGAGGATCGCGTACATCTAGGCTGGACGAAGAAGCCCGGAGCGTGGGTGAAAATGACGGAAGAGGCGACGCGCAAACTCATTGAATCGGAGAGGATCTGTCCCGCGTCTATCGAACCATGCGAATCATGCGAAAGGTGTGTCCTGAACGTCCTCACGTCCCTCCGGAGCTCCCATTCACGAATTCCCGTCTCCATCAGTTGTGATACGTAACCTCGGCATAGCTACACACTGTACCATTTACCAGATTCTAGCACGGTCATGGTTTCACCCAGACTTCCCCTCTTCGCCAAGCAACTCCACCGACAACGCGACAGGGGAGCCGCCGACCAGCGCGCCCTCGTCGACCTTCCACCCCGCCGTCTTCGCGGCGTCCACGAAGCCCGGGAAGATGCGCGAGATGCTCTCCAGCGCCGTACGCACTGCCCCAAGCCGGGCCTCGAACCCGGATGGCGTCTTGGCCCCGCACATCCACGCCACTTCGTGCGCGTGCACCCATGCCTTGAGTTGGTCGCGCGCGCCATGTCCTTCCTTGAAGCTGACGAGAACGTGCATTGGGGCGGTGGACGATGCCGGCGCGATGGTGAGAATGTAATTCTCGTCGGCAAAGACGCGTAAGAGCGCGACGACCTCCGCATCGCTGAGGGCTGAGTCTAAGGGACTTGGTTTGAGGCGAGAAAGCCATGAATCGAATGGGACGTTCGGGTCCCTCAGCGATGCAAAGGCGGTGCCAAGAGTGACCCTCGCTGGCCAGGTTGGCCGGCAGTCTATCCACGACGAGTCGGTAAAAATCTTCTCGTGACAAGAGACCGTGGTATATGTGGGGACTTTTGTCTTCGGGGTGGGGTTTCCGTGGACTATGACGCGCTATCAGTGGAGGGTTTCCAGCACGGTTGTGGAATTTTCGACATACCATCGAGTGTGGCGCGATATTGGCGCCACGCAATGCTCGCTCGCTGTCGGTTGAAATACCGCATAGATATGACGCGCACGGCCATGGCGTTGAACGCTAAATGAAAGAAGATCAAGATGAAAAGAACGGCATATGTTGCTCGCGCGCTGTGCACATAGTGCACGACAACAGATCCGCACTGTAGACATCCACACGCATCCCACCAACTTGTCAATGCCTAGAGCATAATGACACGGACTAGAGATTAGCACGTACGAGCATGCCAAGCAGCGCAAGGACAGTCTCCTTGCTCCCGTCCTTGGCACTCAGGTCTCCAACATCTCCCGGTCGCTGGCCATCGGTGGCGAAGTGGGCGGTCAGCGCGGCCTTCGAGCCCCCTGCGATGGCGCCGCAGAGCGCACGGAACGCGCCGCTGAGACATAAAGCGACAACGCGGAGGGACGAGTTCGTTCCAGGCTTCACGAAGGGGTACCGGGCTGACAGGGTCACGAAAGCGAGGTATGGGGAGAGCGTATCCGAGATGAGGGCAGCGTCGTTGAGGATATCCGCGAGGAGGCGGTACGTCTTGGCTTCGGGGGTGAGGGAGGTCCCGAGGTAGTAACCTCCAACGATTGCTGGCAGAGCACCGGGATGTTAGAGACATGCCATCTGCAGGATGTGGGGAGGTTGTCTGCCACTTACTCGTCAGCCTGCTACAGACATCCTGAAGCACCGTTAGGAGGATGGCGTTCGTTGCCGACGCGGACGCGTCTCCGACGCCATGACCTGTCGAGGGTGCAGGGTAGTATTAGGTGAACACCTCCGCAGAACCAAGCCATATAGCCACCTTGCAACACTGCTCGCGAAGCGAAGAGCGACGCAAGTGAACTGCAGAACGCCTGCAGAGCATTGTATATCTGGTATCTAACGTGAAGCTTCCTTGGTCTGAACACGCCACTGATAGTAGTGGTGTACACACTCTAGATAATCTACAGAGCATCCATTCAGTCAAAGCCAAGGAAGAAAAGAGGGTGTATCTACCTCTAGTACTCACCTTCTGATACGGTGGTAGGATATCCTTCAGGAAGGAAAACCTGACTCACAAACTGTCGCCAGCTTCGCGTCGATGTGTGAGGCCTCCCTGACGCCTAAAAACTCAGTCCTGCGTCAGCTCGAGGATCACCTCTCGGTTCTTCTTGCTGTCCCCCACCTGGGATGCAACCTTGTAACCGTCGGTATACAGCGCAGTCAGGTGTCCAGAAACGTCCTTCTCCCGGACGACGAACGCACGAGTCGACATCGGATGTCAGCCACTTGCAGCCCACTCCCGTCGACCTAAGCTTTAGTAATGATTTATTACGTCGATTTGCTAAGTAGTCTCAATCCCGCATATGCAAGGGGGTGGCAGAGGACGGCAGTGGAAGGCAAGCTGCAAGAAAACGTGGCGGCTGAGGTCGCGCAAACCTACTGTAAGTACCATGCGCATGCGAGATGGCGAAATGAGCGCCCGTCGTGAGAGCGATCGGCGCGTCTCTACCGGATCTACCGGCGTCAAGGACTCCGAGTTTCAATTCGGACCCTACGATGATCGCCGCTCTCCCAGCTACTTACTAGGTACTCATTGACCCTTCATCCTCTTGACCAGACTGCCAGAGGACTCGAGCAAGTGGGCCGTTGGTCAATGGATCCTCTTGGGATTCGGCGGTGCGGGAACTTGCTCTGAGCCAATCCGACACCGTCCTACTAGCGGACTCATCAGAGGGCTATGTGCACCCAAAGATGCAATCTGCAGCCCTTTATGATGAGAGGCCGTATGTGGAGGGTCTATAAGTACCTGATCCAAGAGCCAGAGGTAAGTCTTATACTTTTTATCAGCACTAGCGCTAGATGCTGTTTATGATAGGTCGAACAGGACCCCGGTTCCTGTCGAGAGCCTGTCTTCTCTCAATGCCACTATTGTCGCTGTTCGCTCAAGGTGCATGAGAGGGAGGCAATACTGTACACCATCATCCGTCGCGCCGGAGGCGCCAGCGCGTCTCCCAAATCAACTCCCAAGATGCGGTGGGGATCTTGCCGCGTAAAAATGGCATGGCGACATGGGGGAGTACGTTCAACGTGCGAAATTTCCAAGTCTGAGGGATTCCAGTGCATCTGATTCCGCAGGAAGCAGTGTAGCTATATCGACACGATTGCCACCTGTCGACTGTAATTTGGAATCTGTTGCAGAACATAGGCTATGTCAAGTGCGCATATCACCTGGCGTCTAGCTTTTGTGGTCCAAGTCGAGTGCGGAGAGTATAAAGGAGAACGTTTCGGGACTGTCAACTGTGCTGGTCACTCTCCTCAACCCTCTGTTGTCCGCTTTGAGCTCGCCTTGTTTTTCCTTTCCCTTGCACTTACACCCTTCTTTCGTGTTTTTATCTCAAGCACGCATTCCCTGTCAGTTCCCCTATTCCCTCCCCACTACCTGCACCGTTGCTGAAGCACCTTCCCGTCCACGATTGCGGTGCCATGAAGTTTGCTTCCATCGTCGCTGCCCTCATCCCCATTATACGCGCCTCGTCTGCGATTGCCAACCCCTCGTGAGTTGTTCATGCAACAAATGCATCCGCTGTCAAGGCAGTCGACCTAGTTAACCGATGTTCATATCCAGCCTTCCACCACCACGGATGGACAGTATCTCAAAGACCGTCTCCGAGCAGGCAGCGCCCATAGCGACTACCCATGGCGAGGTTCGGACTCCCGGCTCATCCCGCCCGCTACCAACCCCACCCCCACGCACAGCAGAACCCCGTCTCCCTAAAAGCTTAACTCCTAGTCAACTAAACGCTATTCGTGCCCACCTCAAGCTTATCAAGGACGGTAAACCCACCGCGAAACAAACTCAGCGGCCAAGTCGTGCTCTCAATGAGGCCATCCCTAACGCGAACACCCACGACATCGACAACGAAGCCAAAGTCCACAGCTTGAACCCGAACACCGTTGTCAACGGCATCCTTGAGCAGCCTCTAACCGAGGCGGCGTCGCTCCAACCAGTCAAGGAGGAGAAAGTCGGTGTCGAGGTGATCGAGCCCTGGATGATCCCCCAAGGGCCCAACACATCAGGCTGAGAGGCCATGAGGCAAAGGCGACACCACTTGAAGACAGGTAATGGAGATGGGCCATCCAATTTTGCCGCACATAGCTGCCGGTGGTCGGACTGGGTGAGGGGAAAAGGGGCGAACGGCTAGATACTTAATAATGACTAGCTCTAGATATAGGACATCTGCTACTATTACAGTTACGGACGGTATCGGGATTGTGCACTAAATTCGATAGAGATTGAACCTACGTATGCGGAGACATCCGAGGCGCACCTTTCACATCTTTCACAGGGTTCAATCGCCACAGGACAAATGTTTTCCGATGCGACAAGTTTGCGTATCTCCTCTTCCGACATTTCCCTCCACCCCTGACAGAACAACGCTTCCTCCGTCACAGCCACCGCCAACTACGTCGTGGTAGAATAAGCGCGCAAGGTTTTTGGCCTAGACGGTGCTGTGGATACACAATGTTCCATTGGTAAACCATGGTTAATCGCAATGATATATACACATTGCACACATAACATAGTTATCAAGTCCGAATCCACCACGGCGTACTGGAAGTCTTCAATTACGCCTCTCCTCAATCCACACAATGCCAGTCTAATCTGTCTTGAGTTTTGAACTCGAGCGGCTCCCTGGAGCGACGCCACCCTTGAGGGCCGCAACGTAGTGCTGCCTCTTCTCGAGATCTGGAATGAAGTTCTAGTCACTTGGTCACCATACACCGACGCGCGGAAAGATTGCATACCGTGAGCCCACATAGCTGCGCCGATGCGGTTAGAGACGGAGAAAATCAGGCCAATGATGGGGATACGCTCCGCGAGAGCGGCAGTAAACCCGAACACTATTTCGTACACAAAAGAAAGTGAGAAATGGAATGTCGAGGATATATGCGAGCGCGTACCTCGGTAGTCCCACTTACGCTCCTCGATGAAGACGGCGACCTGGTCCTTGGTCATACTCTTCGCCTTGTAGTACTATCGGCGCCGCCTCAACGTGAACGACCAACCTCGGGCACATGCGAGACGAGCGAGACGTACTGGTTCATGCAGATAGCGTGCCGTGCCAAGTCCCCGGAAGGCCGCCGCGATGACCATACCCGCGAACGGAATGAAGTCCAGCGGGATGGAGATCACTAGCAACACAACGCCGCGCTCTCAGCCATCGACATCCGAATAATCGATTCGTTTCGCGAGACTACTCACGTCGTGCGACCATACCACCGAGGGGCCCGCCCATAAGGAACGAGAAACGCCATTTGGGTGGGACCGGGGGCGGGTTATCCCACTCCTCGACATACGGCTGCCACCAGCCGGCGCCCTTGCCGCGAGACTGGATGGTCTGCTCGTACGCGCGTTCGCGCGCGATGCGAATGTTGCGCGAGAGGAAGAAGTAGATGATGCTCGAGATCTGGCTCGAGAGGAAGAAGAGCGTGGCATCTATTCATGCACAGCACAGTGTGTAAATAACACCATTACTAGGTGTATGCAGGGATATAGGACGTACAGGTTGGGATGTCGAAGGGCAGCTGGAAGCCGAAGATGGAGTCTCTCGAGAGGCCCGTCGCGCGAGGAGAGCTTCACGCTGAGCTTCAGCCACGGGCCCTTACAGGCGATTTATGGAGCACAGAGTTGAGAGTACTGCACTCACTTGACGAGGAAATACTCCACGAACACCTTCTGGACTTTGTAGGTTCCTGCCGCCTTGGATACATGGGCATAAACTCATTATCTCGCTAATAAATCATGCTCACCCAAACAAGACCGACAGTAGCACCCCTCACGAACCCATGTTTGCATTTGTTCCATGCAGGCACCCTCAAATTGGGATCGCTGAGGAGCCTGTAGAAGCCAACCACAACATAGGACGGTGGAAATTGCAGCCTGTGGGCAGAACGTCGCAGGTTGGCTGGGATGTTCTCATCCGAGGCAAACGGTGAAGTAGTCGGGGTACCGCCTTTGTATTCGCCAGGAAGGATTTCATTGTCGGAGGCGGCGGGGATCGACATGGCTATATGGAGCCTCAGGTGGGCATACGCGCGAGAAGGGCAACGGAGGCAAAGGTTAAAGCCCGCTGCTCCCCTGTCGGCAACCGTCGCGCGTCATGCACCATGACTGCGGCGGAGCGCCCATCCGGTGGCAGCTTTCGTCCCAACCAACCACGCTCGACCGGACGAATACTTACATGCCCAAGGATACGACAAAGGAACAGGTAATGAGGGCTCTGCATCAGAAGGCTGAGGATGAGGATCAAGTGAAAAGTATGGGATTTATACAGTTCTACGGCACTTCTGGAGCTCGTGGGCATCGGGACCAACAGAGAGATCGTTCGTTATATGACTACAAGCCTCCACCAGCATCATCATTCGGACCATCTCCGAGTCTTCAATAAACAAGGGGGGTGGGGAGTCCTGGACATCGGCATCGATGTCGTCATGCGCGTGTGTGGGGGGTCGTCGTAAGCATCAACCGCTCAGTTACCTCGCGAGACCTTGTCGAGCACTGCGTTCGTTGCGTGGCATTTGACGTTAACATTGGGTTGAAGGCGCAGATCGCCACGCATCCAGCATCGTGCATGCCGTAAGGACGCGAGGCGGGGAAAGCGACGTCAGAAAGCAGGAAACGAGACGCGGTCAGCGTTTGAGGCATAGATACGACGAGACGAGACGCGCGACGCACCACTCTCATATGCGACCTCGCTGAAGTCCGTTCCCTGGATCTCGGCCGCGATGCCGACCAGGGAGCGTCGGATGGCCTCCTTCGACGACGCGAACAACATCTTCTGCTTCACCTTGGAGTCGTCGGGTGACCTGATCATCGCGATCGCGTGCGTCGCGTAGATAACGTTAGCGAGCTCTGCCCAGCCCGCCAGCCCGCGCCCCTTCCTTCACCGCGTGCGGCCATGGGCATCCACATGCGCGAGCACCGGGAATCGAATACCGATACGCCTTGCGGACTACATCCCATCGCATTCGGGGCGGTGCGGTGTAGCATACAGCTCTGCACACGCATTCGGGAACGGGGGAGGAAACGCCAGGGACTCACCAAGAGTAGAAAGTGATTTTGGACCGCTTCCCGCCGTCGTCCTTCTCAAAGTCAAAGTCGTACACGGCCCACCGGCATTCAGCCTCGGGCAGGTCCGCGACGAAATCGTCGTAGGTGGCACTCGGCTCCGCCTTCTTCTCGACGATGATCTCCGTGAGGTCTTTGCTGAGCGTGAAGATGATGTATTTGGCCTTCTTGCCCAGCTTCAGCTCCTGGTACGCCGAGAGGCAATCTGGGTTTACGGCGACGCCGGAGGCCTGCAGGGTTGACGCGGAAAGGGACGGATGCAGATCAATCAGCGCACCGCGAGCGGGTTAAGGGGCACAGCGCGGGGCGCATGTTCGGCAAATCAGCGACGTACCATGATTGGGAAATGTGTGTAGGATTGCGGGATGAAGAGGAGGGGTAGAGCCTTGGAGGACGATGCTAAGATGAGGAAGGAGTATAAGTATATCACGATGAGCGACAACGGCGATTGCCGCGCTCCGATTGGGCGAGGCGGTGGCCAGTGCACTCGGCCTCCAATCTCCACTCCATAAGAGTCCTTGCAAACACCTACTTATGCATCTACAATGCCATTTGCATATAGCAATAATTAGGTACACTAATCTATTCTTCATACTAATCATGGTAAACGGTGCGTCTCCGTGATGTGGGGAGTGTCAGTAGAGAAACCGAAAGCAGGTGATAATGCGAGACAAGGAACGTTTCCTGAGCGTATGTGCCAGTGCCGAAAACATGTCATTTGCCGTACGTGAATGTGCGCAGTAGGGGCGGTGTCACTGCCCATCGTGCTCGAAGACTTCATCCAGCCACCGCTCGTAGTCATACTCGGGCTCCCCAACGCCATTGGAGGACGAGGGCATCGCTTGTCGGAGGAATTCGATCGCAGTCGCAGGTAGGTGCGCAACGCGCAGGTCGAGTTCGGTAACATATGGCTGCGTCCGAATGTGATATTAGAGCATGACGGAGTAGCGCAGCCTGTGAATGTACTTGCCTTGTCCCCAGCGATACCCCTGAAGGATTCCCGCAGTTGCGCGGGCGATGTCTGGTCCTCCATGATGTCAACCTAAGACCTTTGTGAGCCAAGCTTCGGAGGGCGAGTAAAAGCGGGGATATACCAAAAGGTTAATGAAGGCTTCAAAGGTGACCGCGCCGTAGTCCGCCGTGAGCTGGTCGTAAATAAGGTTCATGTCCTCGTCCTAGACAGCGGTGAGCCAAGAGACAGAAGTGATTGGCACGAATGAAGCGTACGGAATACACAATCCCAAGACTAGCAAGAGCGGCCGACATCTCAAATTGATTGAGGGTGTTCGTTTCGTCCTTATCGAAGTAGCGGAATGTGCTTTCGAATTGCTCTAGTTGCGCCGGCGTGAGATTGGTCATATTCCGCGAAACGATCTGTGGACAAATTGAGTGTCTCTATGAACAAATAAATGGTCATAACAAACTTGGTTATCGATGAATGCAAGCTTCTTGGCTATACTTCCGGTGACAAGCGCGAGCTCGAACCGCAAATCCTCCACAGTAAATGCGGTATAATCGTTCTCATCGACATTTGCCGCTCGGCACTCATCCTCCGCGGCAATGACGGCTTCTAGGGTCTCCGAAAAAGGGGGTATGCGGGCTTGAAGCAGTCGAACCTGTTCTACTTGTTCTTCTAATGGCCCTTCTATTGAGACGAGCTCGGACGACATCAAACGCAAGCGCTTCTCGAAATTGTTTGCGAGGTCCGCAAACTTATGTCGGAGACTATCCTTGATCCTATGGACAAAGTTGAAAGAAACGATGCACGTTCAAGGAATGAGCACACGTACTGTCGAATCTCTGCATTGATAGCGCGCGATCGCGCAGCCTCTGCTTGCAGAAGTTCGTTCCACGCGCGATCAACGTCCGCAAGAGACAGACCGGGCGGAGGCACATATTCCCGAAGACCATACGTCTTGAGCTTGGTCTGCACGTTGCCGAACAATGTCGCGACGTCCTGTTTCTCTGTTACCCATGTGCGTTTTGTCGTTTGCTTGTAGATTTGGAAGGACTGCGAGTGCTGCAGTGCGTCGGCGTATGTGCCGACGAACGACTTCGCGGCCCAGACGTCCTGCATGTCTGCCATGGTCCGGAGGAGCTCCCGGACACGGCGCTCGTAGTCATTTCTGCTCATCCAGACAGATTGCATGAGCTCTGCAAACTTCTCGACTCGGCGTGATACAGTTTCGGTTTGCTCTGACGAGGGTTGAGCATGGACTTATTCAGACCGATCAGCGTCTCGGATAAACATACCCATTGATGAAAATGCGTGGAAAAAGCCAGCAACATAGGTCATTACACTCCGTTCATCGGGATGTTGAGTATCGCACAAATCGGCAACTTCAAGCAGTTGCTGTACAAAGTTGGAGGGGATCCGTCAACAATCATTTGAGTGCAAAGAGCTGAGCAGACGAACGGGGATACCGAGGTGTTCCTGCGCAATTTGGAAAGCTAGACGCGTGTTACCATGGCGGTCGGTCTGAGTTACGGCATGTCAGAACTCAAACCTGGCTCAAAAGTCAACCGTTCAGCCTACTTTGTCCAATTTGTCATAGTCGATGAGGTCGGGTCGATGGCAGTGGATGAGAGCGCAGCTAAGATCCGGCACGATTTATAACCCACAGGAGAACACAAGAAAAATGCCACGTACAGGGCAAGGCCGTCTGACCAGCTGTAGGAGAAGTCTTGAACGTCGCATTCCTTGTACGGCGCTGTCTTCCGCTGACACCAAAGAAGCAAGCCCTCCTTCGCCGACACACCTTCCTCACTTTGAAGGGTCAAATCGAGCTCAGAACATTCCGTTAAAGGTGTCATAAAGCGCGTCAGAGGCGACGGACCTGATGTCCGCAATAGTGAACCGGAGAATAAGAGTCCAGATCATGCCGAGGATGAGTTTCAAGTTCCCGTCGATGATATCTGTTACCCTGTTGGAGGCGGGCTAAAACATAAAGACGGGGAATGCTGACCTTCCGGACCAATATTCGTGAGCTTCACGCCCCGCGATGTGATAAATTCGAGGGCCTTGTTCACATTCTCCGCCTTCTGGATACGCATCCTTGGAGCCTTGTTATAACGTCCCAGGGAAGTATCACCTAGTGGACGTTGGGGTCTATGAAACATATAAAGAAAAAAAAACGCACCCATAATTTCCTGAGGGTTCAGAAGCATGGGCATAGATTCCAAGGGAGTGTGCAAGTACTCACCATGAGCTGAATCAGCCGTACACCGTCGGACAGGTCCCGGACAAGAGAAGTCATTGGAGGGTAGTTATTCGCCTCTAGCTTTGTGTTGAGCCTAACAGATGAGAATTCAATCGCGACGAGCCAACTGCAGGAATCGGACTAAGTACCACTTGCAGAACGTCCTTTCTTGAACATCGCGAGAGCGCGACTCGAGAGAGTCGATTGTGTTTGGAGAGAGCGGGGAGAGGAGGCCCGCGCCCCAAGACGCGCGCTTGGGGCTGTAAATGGAGTCCATCGCGATGGCAGGAGGAGAGGAGGAGGGGTGGGGGGAGAGAGGCCGGCGGCGGCGGCGAGATGGAAAGGTCGACGGCTCTGGGCGAGAGGCAGGACTCGGCCGGGACGCGCGAAGGCGACAGTGCGGCGCGCGCGAATGAAGCGCGCTTTCAAACTCCGAAACGCGTCCTGCAGTTCGCGCGATCGCGACTCACTGCTCTCCACTCTTGTCCATCTACCACCACCACATCCGTCTCGCTCCTGCTCTTCCCTTGCAAGCGACCATGACGACAACACAGTTCGACAGGATCTTCCATGGGCTCTCCCCAGAGGTCGGCAGTATGTCTTCTGCAGTCTATGTGCGCTGTTTGGTTTGTGGACTCACTCTTCTATCCGTGGGTAGAGTTCCGTATCGCTGTGAGCGGTATGGCGTGGAAGGGGGAAGAGGGGGACCACATGGTTGCGATGCAAGCTTCAGATATCAAGTGGGCCCAATGGATTCGCGTCGCTCGTAATTACCAGCTCCGCATCGGCTTGAAGGACCGGTCAAAGGAGACTTTCGATGGTTTTGTGCGCGAGGTGAGTCAGCGTTGTTTCTGGGCCTTATTGCGGAGAAGGCCTGACGGCCATGGGTAGGATCACGATCGCCTTGCGCATCTTCTCAAACAACACTTCAGTGTCACACTTGAGACGAAGGAGGTGTCTTTCAAGGGTTGGAATTGGGGCGTGACGGATTTCCAGGGTACGTCATAAGCACAACAATCTGTTAACCACCTGCCGACCCTGGTCTCCAGGTCAAGACCTTGCATTCCTTGTCTCCAACAAGACTGCATTCGAGCTCCCACTTACACAAGTCGCCAACTCGAACATCGCTGGTCGTACTGAGGTCTCCCTGGAATTCGCCACACAAAACAAAAAACAGTCCCGAGGCGCTCCCGATGAAATGGTTGAGATCCGCTTTTACGTCCCGGGTACTCAAGCCAAGAACCGCGGGTCCGACGCTGGGTCCGAAAAGTCCGATGTCGAGGACAGCGAGGAGGTCAGCGCTGCGCAAGCCTTCCATGACCTCGTAAAAGAGAAGGCGGAGCTCGGCGCAGTCTCTGGAGACATTATCCTCAGTTTTGACGAGGTCAACGTTCTCACGCCGAGAGGTCGGTACGATGTCGACATGTATCCCGAATTCCTGCGGTTGCGTGGGAGAACATACGACTACAAGATCATGTACGGCAGTATCTCAAAACTGTTCCTGCTTCCCAAGGACGATCTCCATGTTCTCTTCATTGTGAGCACGGCCTCGTCTTTGCAGATTCCAGGCTCTTATCTTGCCCCCATAGCTTGGCCTCAATGTCCCTATCCGCCAAGGCCAAACAAGGTACCAATACCTTGTTATGCAGTTCAACCGTGAGGAGGAGATTACGGCAGAGCTGAACATGGCCGAGTACGATTAATTGGATCAGTCTGTACAGTAGTACTTGGCTCACCACACTTTTAGGGGGGAAATCGCGAAGTATGACCGGCTGAAGAAGAACTATGAAGACCCCACCTACGAGGTCGTGTCTGGCATCTTCCGTGCCCTGTCCAAGAAGAAGATTATTGGCGTCGGCAACTTCCAAAGGTACGTCTCCGTCCCCGGACCCTCCGATCTTGGCGCACGACGCTCACATCGCCTACGCAATCCCAGCCGCGACGGCCACCCGTCGGTCAAGGCAAACCTCAAGGCCGTCCAGGGCGACCTCTTCCTGCTCGAGAAATATGTTTTCTTCGTCTCGAAGCAGCCGACGCTCATCGAGCTTTCCGACATCCACCAGGTCGTGTTCTCGCGCCTGGGCACGAGCATGGGCGCGAACGCAGCGCGGACGTTCGACATGAAGATCGTGACCAAGGGCGGGTCCGATCTGACGTTCACAAGCATCAACAAGGAGGAGCACGAGGTCGTGAGCTCGTACCTCCAGGACAAGAAGGTGAAGACGAAGAACGAGATGATGGAGGGCGAGCTCGCGATAGGCGTCGACGACGAGGACGAGGAGATGCAGAGCGTCGCGAGCTCGGGCGAGGAGGCGCCGAAACCGCGACGCGGGGACGACGACGACGATAGTGAGGAAGGTCCGTGTCCCAGCGTACTATTTTGTGTTGGTGGCGTGACATGCTGACTCTCTTTTGATGGAACAGATGAGGACTTCCAAGCGTCGGACTCAGACTCGGGCTCTCCGACAGAATCGGACTCAGACTCGGACGGTGGTAAGACCGCGTCCGACGCAAGCGGCGACCGTGACTTCATGAAGGCAAGTAAGGGCAAGGGCAAGGGCAAAGCCAAGGCTGCGTCTAAGAAGGCCCCTGCGAAGAAGGGCAAGGCGGATGAGAGCGACGCGGACGAGGATGACGAGAAGCCGAAGAAGGCTGCCCCTAAGCCCAAGCTCAAACCCAAGTCCAAGGCGAAGGACGACGACGCTATGGACGTGGACGACGAGGAGAAGCCTAAGCCTAAGCCTAAGCCAAAACCGAAGGCGAAGAAAGACGGAGAGGATGGGCCGGCGAAGAAGAAGCAGAAGACAGCTGCGGACTGAGCGGTCTTTCGGATTTCTTCCGTTCTCTGTTGTCTGGGTTCGTGCGTTCGCCGGCGCAACGTCGGCGTGTGCCGTTATGTTGCATTACTCTACTAACTATAATTTACATTGTCGCATCCTTGTATGTTACCGTATCGTCATTCACGCTATCGCAATGTCATTTTCACGGTCTCGCACGTCCTCATAATAGTATGAGTTTCGCTTCCGCTGTTGTCGCCCTGCGATGTGCACGAGCATTACGAGGTTCTGATAGGGCGACAGGATAAGTATTGATCGACAGCGTAATATGGATCTCTTTCGCTATTGCCGTGTCTGAAGTGCGTCGTACACAATATACTGAATAGGGGTGGGCGATAGAGGAGAGTAGGAGAGAGGGGGATTCCAAGCGGGTCCGGATGGTGGAGGGTCGGTGTAAATTAATTAAACAGCATCCATATGTACGAGTATGAGCTCTCAGGGCAATGGGGGCCGGGGGCACATGTTGTCCCATTCTCATGCGTTAAGGAGCGGCGGAGGCTCTTATCCTGCCGCAAGGCAGAAAAGGTAGCGTGATTCAAGGCTTGGCTGACGGCGACGTGGGTACACACAGCCCATTTCAACAACAGGTTTGTTACTAAGGGCTGCCTCACAAGCCCGTCGAGACATCGGGCATGCACCTCGTAGCTGCAAGTTCCTGTGGTATTCCATCATTGCAGGCGTCTTCGTTCGCCAGGGCCGTATCCTCGTCCGCACCCATCAAATGCGCGTTGAGCCCAGTGCCCAACTGCGATCCGATGGACGCGATGAACGCAGGAAGTTCATCGCCGCTTGAGCTATTCTGGCGGCCGTTGGCAAAGTTCAGCGAGGGCATTGCCGACGGCGATGATGGAGTGGTTATTGGTTGACTCGCTTGGTGCAGGTCCAAGAGGAAATGACAGGTCAGAATCGAGGTCATTCTTCCGCGGACATCTCAGCAGGGAAAAGAATTCGGAGGCAGTCAGGTGGACTTACGGAGACGTCGAGAAGATGGCGAAGCTTGCGACAACATCGGATGGCGCCTGGCACGACAGCGCAATTTCGATGAAGGATCATGATACCAACTAGGAGGAGGTGGGACTATACCTGAGAGAGAGCTAGATCGATGACGTTCATGACTGTAATAACACTGGTTTTGGCGTTATCATGCAACGAACTCGAACAGTAGGAGTTAGTAGCGGAGATAATTAATAGAGGGACTCACATGAAGTACACGCTCCCTATCAATTCCCAAAGTATTAACTAATGCGGATCTCATAACGAAGAAACGGGGACGCACCGTTATACAGCATGACACGGGCTAACGATGGCCCATCCAGAATTCCACGTTGCAACTTGTACGACGCATATGTCTTGCGCCACGTTATGAACAGAACTAGGAGATCTCCCCCGATGAAAGATATTCTGCAAAACAAATTTACTGTTTGCACGTCAACGGTCTATCGCAAGGGGGCGACCATGCTTGGTACATACAACTGAAGATTGACAGAATGAATCAGAATTATTTTCGACCGGAGTGGTACTAGTCAAAGAGTTCCTTACCCATTTATCCATCCTACCGATATAGGTGCCTGAACAGTAGTGCAGTAGAAAGGGCCAGGTAGTATGGCTATTTGATCCAGGGCGTTTATCACCTAAACCAGAAATTGCCAGTCCAGGTGTCAGTACACAGGCTTTCTACGATATGACAGCCAATGGCATGTTCGCGCACCGATGTGATGAATCCAGGAACAAACAGGAGAAAAAATGTACATAGTGCGACGGTTGTACTGTTTGGCATTAGCGCATAAACGCGCATGCTAGAGAAGACTGGATGCTCATTTGTAGTCGATTCGAGACCACGAATATGAAATGGAGCAGGTTTCCTGTGCTTACCGGCCGGGGATAATACATTCACTACACTTATTACGGTTTGGAAGCGATTGTTGACTTGACAACTACGGGCACTTCCACGTGAGTACACGAACCCCTAGTGTTAGTATAATACGATAGAATACATACAGCTGAGAGTACGTCAGCATTGTACAACAAGTCAAACAACAGTGTAGAACACTCACTGTCTCAGACATAGGGAACGCCGTTTGTAATGGAAGAACTGCTATGGCAATGGCTGAGTAGCGGCTGAGCCAATAGAGGAGGGCTGCGGCAGTGAGCTTGCGACGCTGGCGGAAATTCCAAAAGCAACGAATCTCATTGTCTAAATTGAGGAGCCAGTCATATACCACGACAGCTAGACGGGCTGGATGTCTTGGAAACCTCTCGTGACGTCAAAGCTTCTAAATCTACCAAATGTAGCGAAGTACAAGTACTCCCCAATCAGTCTTGGTGCCACACCGATGCCGATAAGGAGATCGTCAGTGTTAACGTACAAGAAGTCAATATGCGAAAACGCACAAGACAGAGACAGCATTGATCAAAGCTATCGTCGCTTGTGGGGCCATAATGTGGATAACTGCCAGTGTGTCGAGCTTGATGGAAGGACAAATGGAATAATGAAGACCTTCGCTGGAGGTTTTATGGGATTGCAAGTCCTCGGCAGACAAGGAGCGGCAAGGTGCAGGAAGGAGGGCGCCCCCACCATACATGCGATGCCCACTCGTAACGCGGAAATGTGCCTAGACGATCGGGTCGGGGTTTGTCAACGTACTCATCGCACCGGTCTAACGGCTTAGGTGACTTACGGTATATTCGTGACACATTCGTTCCAACCCATCTTTGTATCCACCCGGAGGAACATGTCCCGGCACAAAGTGCACAGCTCAGCTCAAGGAACAAGACACGAACATTGCTGCGATCCCCGCCCCCCGGGGGATGGAATGAGCGTCCAAGATGTCGACTATACTGGTAGGCGTACGTTGTTCCCATCGGGACCGGCGACTGAGGTGTGTAGGGCCGGTGCCACTTGCCAAGCGAGTTTCCTTGTGATAGATCGAGTTAAAAAGCCCGAGAGTTCTTGTCAATCTTCAACGACAGTAAGCCGGCACTGTCAGCATTCCGCCGCTCGCCTCCGCACCGGTCACAGCTACAGCATGCATCAAGTCTAAGTCAGAGCGGATACGATCGCATCCGGAGTCACGATTACCGCCGCGTCCATGTCGAAATCTAGAAACCGATTCCAGCGAAATGTTGCTTAGATGTTCTGTAGCCGTGGCAGAATACACGAAGAGGACACGTACATTGATGACGATGAGTCTGGGATCATTTTGGCCGCATCCACATGAATAATTGGTTCAATTGGCATGCATCGCATCTAGATTGGCGGGATCCTGCAACCGTAAGGCCGGCAGAGACACTGTAGACTCATAAGAGGGGAGATAGGAACACTGAAAATCACACAAGCTCCGAGTCAGTGTCTGGTTGTGAATCAAAGCTGAGAGTATCCACATAGGGTCACCATAATCCCTTCCGGAGAGCCGTCGCCAAGAGCCTATCAAGTATCCAGAATAATAACCTATAACACATAAATTAATGAGCTGATGCACATTTCGATAGTCCCAGATAATTCGCGACAAACCTCAGACCGTCACAGTCTAACCAACGTCCCTCATAGCGTCTTCAACGAGTAAGTATGAGTAATACTCCCCGTGTATGCTGCGCAGCTCGTGGCCACTGTTGCAAGAGGGGGGTTTCTCGGACTCGATTCTCATGGTTTTAGTGATGTTGCGGTGAGTACGGTCGCCAGCCCGAGCATCAACGGTCATTGTAAAGGCAATGCGCGCCTCCGAGTCATCGGCGCTTGCGGCTACGGGCTCGGCCCAGCCCGATTCGGACCATGCATAAGTATGGTCACTGCCCGTCTCAGTACGATATGCAGTATAACATATGTAGGTGGCTTTCCGGGGTATAGAAGAAGGACGATGGTATATGGAGGATGTGCGTACTCGTGTAGCTGTACGGATGCTGGTTTTCGGAAGAAATGTAAAGGAAATAGTAGGGAACTGCCAAAGACGTCGTTGTGACGGGGAATAGAGTATGGGACTATCGGTGGTATATTGGTTTTTGTAAGATGGGTATTGTGCTATACATTGAAGGGTAGAGAGAGCGGGGGGAGAACAGCAATTGACCGCAGAGAAAAAGGGGAGGAGGAAACTGGCCGCGAGATGAAACGCGACTCGAGTGCGTGCGTTCACTTGAGCGAGAACGGTATGTCAACGAGGATCCCGTGAAGGCAAGGTAGGGCCATCCTCATGAGACGAAGCAAATGACTTCCTAGTTGTCCGTCAAGCACAAACGCTCTTGCGCCTCGAGTGTGTGACAAAGGATGAGCTGTTCGCGAAGCCGCCGGCGTGTTCTCTGAACTAGGCAGACTAATCGAAGCTAGACCCGAGGGCGGACGCAGAGACGGCGCCCTACTGGGAGCCGCTGCACAGTGTCCCTCCGAAGCGACGAGGCTTGACGGGGGTGAGAGGGAGCGGCGTGAGCGGAAGGATGCGATCCCGAACGACGGGCTTCCACGTCCTTCTGGGGCCCCGAGGCGTCGTTGGAGCGGGTGCCTTCCTAGTACAACCGCTGGGGCTGACGGCACGACAGCCCCAAAAGACGGGCTTGGCCTGCTTAACTGGTTGCATAGACCGGGCTGGGGCGGCCCGCACGGGATGGAGGCATAGGTACGGTGGGAGACATGGGTTCGACTGGGGGAAACAGGGGTGGGAATGGCGCGACTGGGAGTCGGGGCTGGGCCGAGCGTGCCTGGCTGAGGTTCCGGCAGAACCATGACATGGTCGGGGTGGTCGGGGAACGAGGGCGAGAGGCGTACACGAGCGGGGCAGGCTGGACATCCTCCATGGGCATCTCGAGCGGAAGGGGTTCGGTATCCTTCGTCGGTCCCGCGACCTCGCGACCAGCAAACACGTTGCGGACGTTCCGATAGACCTCCTTCCGGCGCTGCATACGAGCACGCATCTTCGCTTGCCTCAACTGAGCATGTCGTCTAGAAACGACTTGTGCACGTTCAGGTACCGGTTGGGACGGGTGCGAGGAGACGAGTGGTGAGGCATAGCGTGGCGCAAAGACGGGCGATCGAGCGAGCTTCGTGCGGTGACTACGGGCAGCGGAACCAGCTCGGTCGCGACGGCGGAGATGCTTCTCCCATCCGTGACGAGATGCCTTCGTATCCTGCATGGATGAATTGGTTAAAGTCTACGGCTAGGACGGTAGTACAAATTGTACAAACCTTGGCGAGGGCGCGATCCGGACCGCGTTTTCCCTGAATAGCAATATAGATCGTTCTTCGAGTGCGTAAATGAAGCTGGTGGAATTCTAAGTACCAAATATGAAGACCACAGACATTGGACATACCTTTTTTGCGTCACCGAGAAAATCGACCTTGAAGTCCTTGCAGAGAAGTTCAACCCGGCGCGGTGGCTTGAGAGCGGAAATGCTGGTAGGAATCAGATTGCGAGCGACACCGATAAGGGAATCTTTGAATATCCGCGGAAACCTCTTGAGAACAAAGAGTGGCATGATGGATATATTTGCAAAAGCGCGAGTAGACGAGTACCAGGAGAACGGACAGGAGCAACGGACAGTCGTGAGAACAGACGCAACACGCAGACGGGACAAGAACAACGGGAAGCGCAGATGAGCGAGGAAGACCCTAATCGTGTTGAAAGGACAAATTTCAATGTCATCTCGACATGGAGGCTGGCATCCGGTTGAGATCTGGCCGGCGGCGAACACGCAAGCCATCGCTACTGATCGCGGGGAATGATCGGTCCAGGGCAATTCTGAGGTTATACGACGTCACGGGCTGGCCAAATAATGTCGAGAAAGATCGACGCGACGTTTGAGGAGCCCCCTCCCCCGAGGGGGCATGATCCAGGAACATCATCAGAGTCACCCGGATGTGGTGCCAATGTTGACCTCGCGAACTTCCAAGAAAAACTTGTCTTCGAAGTCATCGGCCCGCGCTCGCGAGCTGCGTTCCCCTGGATTAGATCCTTCTTGATGGCCCTCATGATCAGTTGCATACAGCGACTAACTGCAGCTCAAAGAACTGACCGTTGTTCAGGTAACCGCGAGCTACCATTGAAGATGCTTGCAGGTACATTTACCAGGTACAGCGAACACACCAACCATGACAGTTATGTTCCCGTATTCTTCATGGCAGATAGCGCGGCCCATAATGTATGATACGATGGGCAGTTCCAAACGGCAAAGAATCGAAGCTGAGAGCAAGTTGAAACCAGGTTCGAAAAGAATTCGAACTTGCCGCTGCGAGTCGTCTCCGCATGCCCCTGTGCAACTTACATAATGCGGTGTTGGCAGTTGCCCACACTGGGGGCCGGTCGGTCCGGGACCACGAAAACGGAAACTTGGGGCGCATCCGCTTCAAGAAAGCGGAGACATCATTGGGATAGCATGCATGTGAGGCATGGCTGGAAAGTGTACTTACAGCATTATTTCGGTGGAAGCCTGGGGCAATCAATTCCTGGGTGTACAAACCGTGACTTCAATCGGGCTAACAAAATGTTGTATCTGGCATTTGTAGCGGCGGAACACACACGGCTAAGCGGTATATTATAGGGAGTACAGGCCATCATGAATGACGCTTTGCCTAGATACATACCCATGGGGTGCGGAAGCTAAGTAAATCCTAAGTTGTGGCATATTCAATTTGTATTGCGCGGAACCCGACATTCCCGTCGGCGTCCTAAGTAAAGTAACACCGTTGTCGGACCGTTGGGAAAATGCACAACATGATAGTCCTTGTCCGTCCCAACCAGAGTGACAGGATAGTATCATACCCACAAAACTTACCAGTTTATGACGTCCTTTTCCCACCTCGAGGGTACTATCTCAACCATCGGACGAGTAGTACTTGTGGCGCGTTCCGCTGGGAGACCTCAATTCTACTGAATGGTAAAACCATGCCTGTAAATCATCCAGCGTTTCGTTCCTGTAGACAGGACGGTGGATAAATCCAGGAGCGACGTTCACCTACCTAGGCAACGTAAGTATCAGACTCCAATCATCCTCGTGCTGACCACATGATATGCGACGGGGACTACGGCTTGAAATAACAATCCCGTCTTTGGAACTCACCTTCGAAGGTTACGGGTGGTGTTCAGCTACATCTTCTTGGAAGTGGGCGTTACCTCACATCTGATCAGCTATGCGTCAAGGTCCTGCCGCGTGGTTAGTCATCGCTTCCACGGTGCTTTCAGGCTTACGGCACTCCCCTGCTTCTTGGCCATCAGGCCGCCGGTAATCGTTCAGCCTTTTATGGATGTAAGTCGAGCAACTTGCCGGCATTTCAACCTTGAAGCGAGTCAATGCACCCGCCGCGTCCCCATGACCTCGTTCTGGGAATTTGGGGTTGGAACTGTGGCAGCTCAATAACGGTCAGGCCCTCTACCACCGAGATGAAAGGTACTCACCGCCCACGCTAAATACGAAATTTGGCATCCTTCGTACAGCCCCAACAGAAACGCGTCGACGTCATGGTTTGCTATGACTATAATATTACGAGTATGCGTGCCGATTCGAACATTCCTCTCGCATGGCGGGCCCACCTGGGGAAGCTGGAAGCTGGGCGCGGGGCGACGATAGGCGAGGATGGAAAGCGTTATGCAGAACCATCCCGCGAGCGAAATGGTTGGCGTCGTTCCTTTCCACACATTTTCCGAGGTGTAAGACGGGGCTCCGAATGAAGCAGAACCTGTGGTGGCCCCCTGAGCAGCGTACGTACGTTCTAGGGCGATCGTGACCATGCACGGGACGTACGTTTGTTTCTCGGTTTCCCGTGCGGCCGTGCCTCAGCACCCGCGCTGGGCGGGAGGGAACGACAGCGCGCGCGGGTCCGTGCGACGTGTGCGATGGGCGTGCCCGCGGAATGTGATCTGCTCAGTGCTCACCAACATGTTTGGCCGTCGTGACAATGACCGAACCTCCGCGGCGCCGACGGCGGCGGGTTCTAGAGGCTTGAAGGGTTGCAGTTGTGTCACGAGGCGACTGGAACATAAAGTTTAGCCTCAAGCATAACTCTCCGTGCGCGTGGTCTAAGGAAAGAGGTCGCGCGACCTTCAGCCTCCTTCGGCGTGGAGTTCATCGGCCCCATGTACGGTATCGTACTCACCTAGACGAGTGTCTGCATTGCAGTTGCGTTGCTTGGAAAGCTCCTCGCCGCCTCGGAAATTACGTGATCTTGTGGCCAGTACCCTGGTGCCTTGGTTTATGAGCGTCAACGGTGCATTGAATAAGTAATATACACACCGCCCAATGTCCCCCGTCCGCTCCCGTCAGTCACTACGGAAAAAGCATTCAGACTTGTCTCTAGGACGACTTACTCTAAGTTACTTACTGACCACAGCACGAAAATACGTGTTCAGGCACTGGCCGTCCTAGCCGTAAGTACCGTTGACGGCGGAGCCTCGGAGGAGGCCGTTCAGTTGGTTGCGAAGGTCTGAGACAGCAGGAACAGACGCCGCTGCACCGCAGCACAGCTTGGGGAATGCCAGTGTGTAATACTGACTTGTTTGAAGGTAGGTTTCAAATCCTACCTATGTACATCATCCTGCAGACGTCATCCAGTAAAACGGCGACCTATGCAACGAACGAGGCCAGCTAGACCGAAGAAAGAGTACGATGATACATTCGTCAGTCTCCGGTATTTTCTACTCGGAAGAAACAGTGAGGCCGGAGGAACTCGAGGATAACGGCAAAATGATGAGCATTGATGGACGATATGGTGTTCCAGCCCCGGGCCCCGACGCAACACGGTGCTGAAAACGCCCGATGGAATCTAGTTATCGAGGGTGGAAATGACGTTTCTGGTAGGCAGACCTAATGGATGGGAAACCTAACTAGTGGGGGACCGCTGGTAGACCGCTGGTGGACGACGGGCGACGTCGTAAATAATGAGGAGCCATGGAGTGTGTCCGACGGGCGCAAATGGGCGGAGATGGGAGCGATGCGACTGGGATGTCGGCGAGACGGCAAGAGGTGTGAGAACGACCTGCCTGATTGGAGGGGGCAATTTAGGCTGAGGAGGACGACATCGATGATGCTAGCACCCTGCTGGCACCCTCCATCCTCTGCCCCACAACATTACAACGAGAAGCTGGCCATAAGTATGGAGCCTCTCCACGGTCCAGGTCCAGCTTGCGTCCTGCACCGGCCGGCGAAAGCACACCTCTTCTCAGCCCACTATCCTCCTTTTTCGGACCCGCGCTCGTATAAATCCTACACACACAACGACGTCCGTCTCGCAAATCCTGTTGCCCATTCTGGCTTCTTGACCAGCCCACGCGCCCCTGTTACGCAACGCGGGCAATATCTCATCTCGCCCTCCCCTGAAAGCGGAGAGCTTGACGGTGCGCATACCCAGGCGCATGAGATTCTCTGGAATCACTTCGGATTCCTTCCCTACGACCCCAGCCTCGACCTAGAATCAACCACCTATAAGGAACCGCGGGTGAGTACTCTATGCTTTGTTTCACTTCTAGATTTGCCCCGTACCTGCCTTCGCCATCAACGCAGTGGCTTGTGACGGTAGGACCCTCGTGTTTTCCACGAGTTCGGACACCAGATCTGGAGGAGGCGCGCGCGCAGACCTTTGCCATTGCACGCAGCTTCCCGGCGTCCCATCATTTTCTCCACGCGTTCCGCCCACCTTCACGCAAAGAATCTCGTCCTCTCACTCACACGTCCTGTCTTTTCAGTCCCCATCCCTCCTCTCCCCGTCTGGCTCTCGCGAGACCTCATATCCTCACCATCATCGCCGTCCGCGTACCTCCCCTTCCTCCCCGGTCTCTGACTACTCCTCGCTCCCGATCACGATGACCAAGAAGCGAAGATCTCTGACGTCCATTCTTGTCCCCTCCTTCTTGCCCCAGGCCAGCGCATCCACCTCCGCCCTCCCGATAACTTCGCCGACCGCGGGTCGCTCCAGCATCTCAGCGACGTCTCCGAGCATGGCCAGTCTTACGCTCGCTGATGCTTCCGCGGAATGGCTCTCTTTCTACTCTGGTGTACCGTCGCCTTTGTCTTCAGTGCGGCCCTCTACACCTTCTCGTAACTCTCCTCCTCCCGACCTGCTCGACGAGGACCCGTTCGCGAACCTTGCACCGAGCCCGTTGCGTCCCTCACGCGCCCCATCGCCGGTACGCACTGATCCCTTTGGCGAGAACGCACCGGTACCGTCGGAGACCCCGCTCTCGCCACTGTCTCAGAGTGCACTTGCGCAGGAAGATGGTACGCGCAGAGCGCGTAGTTTACATGGAGAACGCCCTCCTCGCTCATTCCGCAACTCCACATCCACGCCACCCCCCTCACCCATAGCACCAGCGACGCGTCCACGCCCCGTACGGAGGCCCAAGTCCTCGGGTCCACCTCAGGTACGCCCTGCATATACGCGCCCCGCGTTCGCGCCGCGTCCTTCTCTCCCCTCCCTCAACACGCTTGCATCAACGACACCCATTCATGTGCCGAAGGTAAGTCCGCTATTATTGCGAGCTTTTCGAGCTGCGAATGCGGTCACCACGCGTATATCTTGATGCGCTGACGGTCGTACTGTATTCTAGGTCCGGAGGGGTCGGCCGGGTGCCCATCTGCCGCTCGAGCCATGGGAAGACCCTGCGCCATCTCCCCCATCTCCGCCCTCGCCGACGAGCGCAAGAAGTCTGGTGAAGTCGCAGTCTCTAGGGTCGCGCCGGCGGGGGCACCTAAGGCGTCCCACGCTGAGTGTGATCAGGGATTCGCGGATGTTTTACGACGGCGACGGCGAAAGTGCGGACGCCGGAGAAGTGCCTCCGGAAGAGGCGCCCAATGGAAGCGCTTCGGTAGCTGCGGATGCCGCTGAGCAGGAAGACGCAATGGAAGAGGGCGCCTCGTTCACGACTTCTGGTTCTTCTGAGCGGAACTCCCTTTCATTTGAGCTTGATGGGGATACCGCTGGGAACGGGAACTCGCTTTCGGATTCGGGCAATCCTCAGGATGACCAAGGTGCGGATACCCCCCCGACACCACCCCCCAAGTCCCCCAAGTCGCCGACCGCGACTTTGCATCGGTCATCGTCCGATACTTCTAGCGTCTCTGGTACTTCTAGCACCTCGCGGACTTCGACGGAGTCCACCGTTCCGTCGCTCTGCCCATCCTCTCCTTGGTCATGCTCGTCGGGATCCACCGAGCCGCATTTTCACTTGTCCCCGGAACGTGCTCAGTCACCACTACCACCGCTCCCGACAGAATCCCACATCCGTGTGCACGTCGCCGCTGATCACTCAGGCCACCCGGGCTACTCCGATTTGTTCGCGCGTCATCGCCATACTCAGCTTCTTACCAGCGACCTGCTAGCGAGCTTGGACTACAATTATTCCGACGCTCTATCGCAACTTAGCAATGGACCCTCCGAGCATGCGCCGGACTCGTCACTCTTTCCCCTTGGAGACTTCGAGCCCGGTTCGTCCGCAGGAACGATCAAGCACTCTTTCTCTCAGGCCCACGCCGCATCCCAGAAGAGTGACGTTGTTCACTCGCGTTGGCGCTCAACGAATAGCGATGTCTCGGTCCCGAACATGCCCCCGCTGCTGCACTCGCCCCCCGAGCTGCCCAGTTCCTCGTCTGAGGACGTCTCGACAGACAATAGCGTCTCGCCATCCCCCATTCTGTCAAGGTCCCGCTCCTCTTCGACGGTATCGTCCGAGTACGATTTTGGCGACGAGGAATGTGGATACTACTCGTACGACGTCGGGTCCTTTCAGGACCCGTTGGGATCGCCTTCGACGGCGGGTCAGCAGCGCCGTTTCATCGGGTATGGCATCCCCTGGCCGTCGACGCACCGGCGGAGCTCCGGGTCCGCCGAGTGCGGTGGGTCGGCGTGCTCCGGTGGGGGCATGACGGACGTGCTGGACGACCTGGAAGACCTCGTGGAGGACGTCACGGAGCGGTTCTCGCTCGCGCGCACGTCCCCAGACAACTCTGTGCGTTCGTCTTTCCTCTCTGGGTCCGCGGAGGACGACGTGTTTGGGTTTGGGTGTCCGGGAGAAGGAGGGCTCGCTGACGCTCCTGGGGGCGATTACAGCTCGTACTCGCGGCGGCCGAGCGGGATAGGCGGATCAAGTCAGCAGCACCACAGCGGCAGCGCTCGCGCTGGAAGCTCTTCCAACGGAGTTAGTGGCGGGTGGCACGGGAGGGGGGGATATCGTGGAGGCGCGGGCGGCGGTGACGACGACGGCGATAGCGATGATGACCGGAGGCGGCGTCCATCCAGGGTCCCAGTATCCTCCTCCTCGATGTTTTCGGACTCAGACGAGGAGGAATCGGAGAGCGATTACGGCGGATCGGACGATGGCAATGGCTTGCAGGGAAGCCCCACCACTAATAAGAGGCGCCAGCGGCACGACACGACTCGACCCGGGATGCCTCCGACCTCTTCGCCTCCGAAGGACGACACGACAGACGATGACGTCCCCCTCGCACAGCAGATCCCAGGGGCGTTGAAGGCACAGCGGACGATCCGCCGCCAGGTCCGTGACGAGCTCGACCAGAAGCGGGCTGAGCGACGAGCGCGAACCCAGCAGGCTCTTCTCCAACAGCAGCAACAGCAGCACGACGAGCAGCGTCCTGCTCAGCCCTCGCAGCAGTCCTCCCCATCGAGACCGGTCGGCCGCCCTCGCACGAGGACCCTTCCGAGCAATATGAATAGTCCATTCTCCGCGGGAGATCTGACCAACAAGCTGCTGAGTCTCCAGACCGGTTCCCCTGCTGGCGCAGCGCCCTCTATCCCTGTCCCTGTTCCGCCCATGCCGTCCAGTGGCTCTCCCCTGCCGGGTCGATCGAAACGGCCGTCCTTCGATGGAAACGAACAACACCCCCACCCGTCATCGCTCACGCGCGGCCGCACCATCACCGACAATTTGAGCTCGTTCGTCCCTTCGGCGCAGAGATCGCAGCCCGCGCAGGAGGGTTCGCGCACCCTCCGACCGACCCGGTCCTTCCATCGTCGCCCCCGCACGGCAGACCCGGACACCACCCCTCCCCTCCCCGCTCAAACCCCGCCGAGCGCCTCGCTCTCGCGCAATGGCACGACAAGCGCCTCGTTGTCGCGCAGTGGCACTACGAGCAGGCGGCGCCCCGCGGCGGAAGAACCCCTGCCCCCACCGCCGTACTCGACCAACGCGCCCGCACTCGATCGCGGGAAGTCCACGAGGAGCGCACCATCTCGTCGCCCGAGTTATGAGCGCCAGGAGAACAGTGGGTTCGTTGTGACGTCGCGCAGCCGCTCGGCTGCTGCTGCTGCCCATGCAGCGGTGGCCCCACCCCCGGCGTCGCAGTCGGTGTTCTCGCAGCCGGCCAAGGCGACGGGGGTGCAGATGTGGCAGCAGCGGGTGTTCATCGGAAACATGCAGCGCTTCGTGCTGGTGGAGATTGGGTCCGTGACGACCGCGGGAGACGTGCTCAGTATTGTTGATGGCCAGGGGGCGCTCGAGCAAGGCAGGGACGGATGGATGCTGTGGGAGGTTTCGCAGGACTTTGGCATGGGTACGTCAATGTCTGTTAGGCTTTTGTGTCTGGGGTTCAACAGGCTGACGACATGGTTCCTGGCAGAGCGTCCGATCCGGACATTCGAGATGCTCAACGACGTGTGCGGCGCGTGGAACTCGGACAAGACCGTCAACTTGCTCGTGATCAAGAAGACGCTGCTCGCGCCGCTACTCAGCCCCAAGACCATGCCGTCGAGCTCGCCGATGTGCAACGGGTACGTGCAGTGGGAGCACAAGCGCGGCAAGTGGCAGAAGCGGTGGATGGAGCTCCGTGAGCACAGTCTCTGGCTCTCGAAGCGCGATACGGGCAAGGACGCGCAGTTCTTGTGCTCGCTCAACAACTTCGACGCGTACTACGTCACGCGCGTGCACAAGGCGCCGAAGCCGTACGTCTTCTCCGTCAAGTCGACCGACAGCTTGACCTACTTCGAGGACACGTCTGACTACGTACATGTGTTCTCGTGTGGGGAGTCGGAGGGCAAGAACTGGCTCGAGAAGATCCTCCTCGCTCGTGTATGTTCGTTTACAGACTGGTTAATTGTGTGATATTGACGATTGTTTTTGCACCTCGCAGTCATATGTTCTCTACCAGGAACGCAATGTCGTCAGCGCATCCAGTGCCGGTGCCAATGGTTCTGCGGCTCCTAGCAGTTCTGGTTCTGGCGCCCTCCAACGGTCCGGAACGCGTAGACGTCCCGCCCAACCTCTCGTCACCGTCGGCCCTCCCAAGAGCGACATGGCGGCTCCCCTCAACTTTGAGACCCCGGCTGGTTCTCTCCTTGCCCGACGCTAGATCACCCTCATATACCACCATATACCTCGATCCCCAAACGTACCATATGTATTGTCTCGCGTTCCGCGGAAAGAACATATGTATCACCTGGCGTTCATTGGAATGCCGTGTACTCTGGTGTATTGCTATTGCGTCGCCGCTTCCGCTCTTTACGATCCGCACGCTTGCGTGCCCGCTGTCTAGTACGTGTACCTCACCTGCGCCCGCTCTACTGTTCGATGGGTCGCTCGTCGCAGTATATTTATCCCTCCCTGTCGTTTAGTGCGCTTGCCCTCCGCAGTCGTTCCCTGCTTCCTTCCGACTCTGTATCCATCGTATATGCAACACGTAATGGGCTCCTGAGGAATAGAATTCAAAGCAAATGATCACTTGCTTAGGCCGCAAGGATGGCTGGAATTCTCAAAACCCACGATATTTGCATCTGGTACGACGTGCTAATACTCATCAACGTATACTCTGTCAACGAAGACCGCTAGAGCCTAGAGCGTCCTGTAGAATCGTCATCCTCGGCTCCGGTACCTCGAAGGCAGGATTGCCCTGAACTCTCTTCGTTACCCAACGCACCTCCGGGGACTTTAATCTGTTTGCTGTGTCTGCAGAACGGTGCGAAGACCTGTAGCGAGAATGGTTGCGGATGGGATTAAGCCTTTGATGACGAGGTCTTCAAGCTTCGGGCAAACAAAGCGTTGCCAATCGGAGGAGCGTGCAATGAGTACGGCTCGAGGTCGACGTCATCAGGTAATTCCAGTTCAAAGTGTTGGCATACAGGATGCCAGTCACAGCGTTTGCCGTCTTTTAGTATTCATGGTTCAGCGTGTGCACAGACCTTGGACTGAAACCAGAACTGTATTGTAGCTGGGATACGGAAATGACGATCAGAAACCAATTTTCCCAATCCTCCTTAGGGAAGCGGAAGGACGACGTGTGATTTGTGACGAGTGGGGCCGGTCATGTCCTACCATCTAATCTTTCTACATTCTGTCTTGGAGAAGGCATGCAGGGATGGGGAGACACGCAAGTATCTCCAGCGGCTGAAGGACAGATATAGTTATAAATATCTGAAGGAGATAACATGTTTTCCGTCGTGAGACGGTGCATATAGTAACGGTGATGACAACTTGCGACGAGCTGAATTCCACGATGATCGGTGGCCGGTGGAGAAGCGGGGGGAGAACGAGCCATCCGAGAGGAAAAGTTAAAGAGAAAGGTGTTTTTGGACAATGTATATTGTCCAGGGTCTATGCAGCGTTACTCGCGCACCCCTCTCTGTTCAACAAAGGACTCTTTGTCTCACGCTAGTATATAGTCCAGGGGTCCTGCACCCCGAGCTCTCGTCCTCTCGCCCTCGGGGGCTCGTACTCAGCGTCGAGCTCTCCTTTTCTCATGCTGGCCTGCGCACACCTCGTTCACGGCGTTGCCGACAGCAGCATTGGCGAACCACGGGGACCACCAGCTATCAGTGCTGGTGGGCGAGTGGCAACTCTTCCTCACGACCCACCCAGCCTCCCAGTACTTGGTGATCCGCTCACCACCACCCAACCTGGCGATCCGCTCGCTAGCCTCCGGGCATCCTACACGGTGATCCGTTCACCGCCGCTCTCCTCCGCACCCCTGCCGCCCGCTGCTCTGCGCCACTTCGCGCTCACTCCCTCCGCCGCCGCAGCTGCTTCGCTCCTTCTTGGGCCACCGCTGCCCTCTCATTGGCGATCCACTCGCCGCCACTCCTCTCCGCGTCGCTGCCGTTCGCTTCGCGCTCCGCTCCATCCTCGGCGATCCGCTCGCCTTCTCGGGCCACGGCTGCCCTCGGCATTCGCGATCCCCTCGCCTTTCCGGGCAGTGCGATGCCGGCGTCTCCGCGTCGCCGCCACCACCCGCCCTATTCATCATCTTCCAATCACTCCCATTGGGCCGATCCTCACGCTCAGCCTCCCAAGCCTCCGGCTCTTCGCTTCGCTTCTTCCCTGGCTTGAGCTCGGCCCACCAGTCGCGCGAGAGAGCGGTGGCGACGCGGTCTCGGTGGTCCCGCGCAGCTCCGATAGCGCGCGCCCAATACCATCGTTTTCCGCCCTGCCCGAGTATAGCGTGCATAGAGGGAGGATGAGAATGAGGGGAGAAGAGATGGAGGGGGTAGTGAGGACGCTTGAAGACCCAGGCCAATCGGAAATCGCCCCAGCAGGGAAAGGTATGATGACCTCGCAATTCACATGTACTGAAACTCGTTCAGAAACTGCCGCTTTCGGATCCTGTCAGGACAGCAAATCCCCCGAGGCACGTATTGGGAACCCGGTGGTAGTTGAATACCCGATATTCGTACATCCAGCTCAGCCCTAGATGTCAAACAAAGCAACATCTGCATAAAACGTCTCAGTCCTGCACGAGCGTACATCATGGCTTTTACTCACGTTGAGATGCCACTCCAACCGCCCAACTCCCCGGAACACATCCTCACGAACCACAGCTCAGAGCCTGGTCACAGACCACCACAGGAAGTGGAACTTCGTGTTCTCTGGGACCCCTGTCACGTCCGGCCGCTTCACCTCATGGAGCACCGCCTCAACCTTCACCGTCCCCTTCTCGAACACCTGCCCGTCCCACAGCTCCGTCCAGCTCTCGGGCGAGTGCGCGAAAAGCCTGATCTCGGGCGCCGTCGCCCGCCGTGCCTCCCGCCGTAGCCCCGCCACCAGCAGCCCGCGGTGGCCCCCAAGGAGCATCGAGCCGGGCTCAGGCGAGAGGAGGCACGCGAGGGACCGCGCGAGCTGCGCCTGCCGCTCCTCATCGAAGAGGTGGAAGAAGGACGATGCGTGGATCGCGGAGACGTGCCCTCGGAGCGGGTTGAGCGAGGTGAGCGTGGAGAGGTGCGGACGGGGGTCGCGAGAAGGGTTGTCGAGGTAGAACGGAGGGATCTGCTCAAGGAACTCGGGGTCGAATGCGTCCCCGGGGATGAACGGGACGGGGAACGTCTCTGGAGTGGACTTGAATAGCTTGTGGCCGAGCTCCCAGAACTCTGCACATGACCGTCAGTCTGGCGCTGGCAGCAGCAGAAGAGGGGCAAGGAACACACCGGGGTGGAGGTCGGCGCCAATAGCATTTTCCCTCGGGAAGCCATCGTCGATGGCCTTCCTCATGTCATAGCCGACTAGAGGTATTCAGTCAGGCCTTCGCAAGGGCATGAAGAGGGATGGGAAGGGTTACAGCAGCATCCTATGTCAAGGAAGATAGGGTCCTTTCGCGCTTTTCCCAGAGCCAAAAGCCGGTCGTACCCAGGCAGCTTTGTAATCCTTAACCTAGGTGTCGAACGGTATCCGTTAGACCCCACCTCCATAGCAACTCGATGACCAGCTGATGGACTTACTGGAGGAAGGAAAAGCGCTGAAGGCACGGGTAAGGGTAGATCTGAGATGGGCGACATGGTGCGCCTCCGCAGTGAGCGTAGATGTCAAGAAAGCCGAAGCGGAAACATAGACGAACCGCGTAACCCTCAGCACGAACGGCGAGGATGTGTTTCTTGAGTTCTTCTTCATCTTCGATACCAGTCTCCGCCTTCATGAACGCGAGGCCCTCTTCGTCCATGTTGTACATATTCTGACCGGCCTCCAGAGCGTCTAGCTGGAGAATCTTCTTCAACTCGCCTTCTGATGTGGAGGTCATTTGGATAATGGTTGAGGGGGTGAAGGCTAAGCGACTGCAGTGTGTGTGGGCCACGGACGAAGCTCATCTACAGGCCGCTATATGTATCAAAGTTCTGTGCCGACAGAATTAGTGCTTTCGGCCGTCGGCTCTGCATGTGTCTGCGACCCACCGTGTAAAGACCGTTGGGGGAAGCTGACGTAGTTCTCACATACGGGCCATGAATAGAAACACATAGAGTGCAAGCCATCTTGCTGTACACGGACCGACGGGGCGTGCTTCAGACTGGTGCTTCGGCGAGCCTGATGAGCGTTAGGTAGTGAGCATTGTACTCTAGACAAATATAAACTAAAGTAAAGCCCGCGCACTGACTTCGTTGACTTCATGCGAAGGAGAAGCCCCTGTGTTCCGAAGACAATCCTTTCACATCCTAGAGAGCCTATAGTCAGCAGGGCCCACATGCGACTTCTTTGGCCACGCACCTAATTGCGATGCTCTCAAAGGAATAGTGATCTCCCGCTGTCCCACAGCAGCCGCGGCAACAGCAGCACAGGATCTGAAGCCGAGGGTCCCAGCAGCTCCCAGGAGTCCACTGACAGTGACACGTACTCGGGAATGCCAAGCCCCTCTGGAACACCGACAGTTTACAGTAGTGAGAGCTGGGCATACTCTGTTCTTCTCCACGCAGGTCCTGCACACAATCCTTCTGCACACAAATAGTTATTCAATAGCATATACTACCAGACAACCGGCATCTACTCACCAGCACGTAACCCAGGAGCACCCACCGGTTTGAAGAAACGTGCAAAGGAGGATCCAACAAGTCCGTCCAAACATTCTGTAGTTGAGCATCAAGGCATTATCAGGTGTACTACATAGCGCATTATGCATTGAACGTGAAGCTATGAATACATCCCAAAAAATTGCCATTCTCCCCGCACATCGCGTGTGTTTTATCCCTCAAACGTGAAGCTCGCGCCAACCTTGTGAGCCGCCACCTGCGACGTCGTGTCGTTCAGTCTCTGGGTGTCGAGGGCGAGACCGAAGTTGGCCTTGACGCCAGGGCGGAGGGCCTGGGTGTAGCCTACAAAAAGTAACGCGCGACCTCTCGCGTCAATGTCCTAGCCAAAGCGCATACATACACAATGAGGATACGCACCGAGAGCGAGGATACCCGAGTTGTTGATCTTAGCCTTCACGAAAGCAGCCGAGTCGAGGTAGACCTTAGTGCCGACCTCGAGGGCGACACTGCCGGCGGTCGACGCGCGCGTGTCGTAGACGGCCTTCGCGCCTGCCTCGACGTCGGGATTGACGCGGTGGTAGTAACTCGCGGCGAACGTCGTGAGGTTGCCGAGCCCGTGGAGCGTGACCGCGTACTCCGGCGCGCTGTAGCCGATTGCCGCAGCATACTTGGTGATCTTGCCGTCGGTCACGTTGTACGACGCCTCAGCACCGACGAGGAAGCCATCGCGGCCGACGACCGTGTCCGCTGTGAACGTTGGGCCCTATTTGGTTTGGCGCAGGATAGGCGCGACAACGTATACGCGACAGCGAGAAGAACAGGAGAGGAGGAAGGGTTCAAGTCAGGTGAGCGCGCAATGTCACGTCATCACGCGCGATGGCGACGTACCTTGAAGATGTCGAGGAAGGCGCGAGTGTGGAGGCCGGGCTGCTTGTAGGTGGTGGTGAAGAGCGCTGTCTTTGCGCCGGTGTCGGGGGTGAGGGCGGTCTGGAGGTCAAGCTTGACACCCTTTGCGATCTGGTTGTCAATCTCAACCTGGGTCTTGAGGATGTTGCTGGTTGTCCAGGCCTGGGTGAAGACGAGGCCGTGGGGCTTGGCGAAGAACTTCGCCTCGATGTCTCCGCCGATGAGGGTGGACTTGGTGTCGCGGTTGCCGCCGACCTTGAATGAGACGTTGGAGGGGGTGGCAGTCTTGACCTCAAGAGCAACGCCGCTAAGGGGGAAATCCTTGCCCAGGAGGTCGTTGGACGACTTTCCGAGGTCCTGGACGGGTGAAATGGTGTTAATTAAAGCCTCTGGGGACGTTGGCAACGGACGAGACGGACCTTCCAGGAGGGGGGAACGGGCTGAGGGAGGGACATGGTGTGAGGAGTAGTGACGTTGGCGCGAAAAGTTGGGGAAATCCTCCGCTTTATGCGCCGGAGCTTCCCGGATCGCGCGGGCACGCGCCATCGCACACGTTCGACGCTCGCCCGAACCGAACATGGCCTTCCTCTCTTCCGCCCCAACCAGCTGTGCGGGCTGGCCAGCGACCTCGGCTCTTGCTCTCGTCGCCACCATTGCTCCTCGATACATCTCTTGCTTGCGTCTCGATACCGTCAGGCCTCCGTAATGTTGCATGCTTTCTTGATGCACGCTTCCCGAGCGCTCCGTAGCTAAACCCGTCCCGCTCCCGGGCCTTCCACTCTCCTTCCGTGTCCCATCCTCGGAGTTTCTCGCCGCAGCTCTCCTTCGCACTCTGCTCTGCGGCAGCACTGGACTCTTGCATCTTGCTTTTCACTGGGTCACGCATGGCGCTCACTTAGACCCGGATCGATATCCTTCTTCGAGCTTCTAGCAGCCTCGGCTCCTTTCCCCCCACGCGCGTCGAATGCCGCCTCGAAACTGGACGCCGTCGCCCGTTGCTACCTTCCCCTTCCCGATAAGGCATGCGCGCAGCTCCAGAGTTTCGACAAGTCTCGCGCAGCTTCTCTCTTCGTCCTCCCTGGCCACCTGTCTTCGCCCCCTCGGTCGCCGTCCCTTCTGCCCCTGCTCGCCCACATATACCCTGCTCTAGACCTTCCGCGCCGCTCTGCTCTGGCCCTATCTTCCTCCGTTCACTCTCCTTGCTACGATCGGCCGCGATGCTCAAGTACATCTCCCCCGATGTGAGTGTTATGCCCTTTCACCCTCACACTATTCCTCACCCCTGCTTAAAGGAGCTTGCAGCAATCATCAAAAGCGAGAAGATCCCCATGAAGGACTATTGCGTCATCGACGTCCGTGATGACGACCGGGTCGGCGGGCACATCAAGGGCTCCCACAACTCCCCCTCCAGCCAGTTCTACCTCCGCGTTAACGACCTCGTCGAAAAGACAAAGCACATCCCCACTGTCGTCTTCCACTGTGCCCTCTCCCAGATGCGGTACGCTTACTTCATTGCCAACCACTGCTATCCGTGTCCTTCCATTGTTCTGACGCGAAACACGCATATCCGTCAGCGGTCCGAAAGCTGCCCGAGTACGTCACTCACTGTGCTACCCTCTTTTCGCCTATCTCCAACGCTAACCTCGCTTCCATTCATCTAGATATACTCTGAAGCACGCGACCAGCTCGAGGGCGACGGCGAGGACATCCCTCACCAAGTCCTGGTCCTGCGAGGCGGCTTCCAGGAATTCCAGGCCAAGTACCGCGGAGACCCCCAGCTCGTCGAAAGCTGGAGCAAGGAAGTCTGGGGCAACCCCGAGTACTTCTAACTCGTCTTGGCCGCCAGCACTTTCGGATATTTATCTGCATGCACGCTCGCTGCAAGGACGGCGGCGTACCAGGGCTCGAGCGGGTTCACGTATGTATATATTTCCAGGGGGTATTAGAGGGTCGACGTAATGCGTATACCATGTACTCGGTTGCTACCACCTAGAGCACTATAATCTATCGCGGCGCATACACGATTGCCGCAGACAATGCGCATACATATTCTCATCCGCCTAAAAGTTAGGAGGTCATGGCAGCGCATGAGCTATCGCGACTACATACTTTTGAACGCAGGTCACGAGCAACCTTCGACTGGCTTCTTTCTGTCACCGTCGCAACGCAGGAGTGCGAAATCGTGCAATGTCGGATACCCGCGCTCAGGCCGCCTTCTGTTCGCCCGTGCTAGAGGCGCCGTCTGTCTTGACGAAGCGTTTCGGCATGGCCTCCACGACCTGCTGCACGCGCCGGCGTTCCTCCATGCGGTTTCGCTGACAGATCGACCTGCCCAAGACGAAAGTTCAGCTTCGGAACGTGGAGAGAGAATGCGGACGCACCATGTACCGAGCGAGATCAGCGTGAAGGTGCCGACGGCCCAGTTCGACGCGACGAAGATGCCTGCGCCATGCCGAGCACGACCGCGAAGCAATCCACGAGGCGTGAATGTCAGCGATGCATGACATGGCATGAGAAAAGAAGAGAAGAGATGCCGAGTACGGGTCGAGGAGGGGAGGAAGGACAGGGAGAAGACACGCACTGGTCGACATCCCTCGGATGACCCCGATGCCGACCCCACTCGCGATCCCGCTAAGGAGGCTATTCCGCGCACACGGAATTTCGTTGATCCTGTTCAGGTCATCTCGCAGGGATATCCTCTTCCTTGGACAGAGACGCAGATGGGGGCAAAGGCGCAAGGGAGGGGCGAAGGCGCGGTCAGTCGCGTCTTCTGCTGCCTATTAGCGTCGTACGACGGCGTACCTTGATGGCTTCCGCGAAGTCACCCCACCAGCTTCCGGTCGTTTCCACTTGGTACACGATGCGTTTTGGTTGTGAGGAGCTCCCAGAGGGCTGTGAAGTTTCCGACTCAGTTGGTGGCGTTGGAGACATGGTGGCGGCAAGCAAAGACAGCGCGCGCCCAAGAGGAACCGGACCAGCCACATTGAGCGCTCCGAAACTTCTACGTAACGCCTCGTAACACATTGAATCCGACATTGGATGTCTCAGAGGCTTCACCGAAAGTGTTGCAACCACGATCAACGTTCCAAGCAATGAGCACGTACATTTATTCATGGACTAAAGCAATACATGCGCGACACATCCACACGTACTCCATTCACAGCCTGCCATCCACTTCGACATATTCTGAACTTCAAACAGATCCAGAGACACCAAAAATCGCAAAACCGAGAAATCCAGACAAGACAAAACCAAATCAACGACAAAACCCAAACTTCATCCATTTGAAACACCGAGCTCTTGGCCGAATGACCAGTCCCAAAGGTGCCCCAAAAAGAAAAAGCAAGGGAGATCCCCCGACGACGCAAGCCGGCAGTGCAGTGGCAAGGTCATCGCGCCCCCGAGTTGCAAGCAGGGCTCGGAGGACAAGGGCGGCAAAAATTAGATAACCAATAATGGAGGCGGTGCCTCCATAATAGTGGTTAAACTATTAAGAACAGATACTACACTTGATCTAAGCCAAAAGGCCAGAGTGGTAAGGAAACATGAATGTCTGGTCGGGATTTATATAGGGGCGACAACCGCGCACGGACCAGGTCGGTTTGATGGCCCAGTCCGCCGGGTTGTTTGAACGGTCTGTATTACGCGCCGGTTACAATGGACACATTCGCCCTACCCGTCTATCGCATTAAT
>BACB01003203.1:0-76877 GCA_000338015.2 Ganoderma multipileum BCRC 37180
TCGATTCCCCCTTAATGCAGTTGGGCGTCTGGACTACTGATTTTGTTTCTCAGTGACCTTTTAGATGCAAGAGAATTGTTGACTAATTATAGACATGCTAGATTTATCCCAAAGTCAGCGCACCGGCCTTGGAAAATCTGAGCTGTATATGTAGTAATTTGTGGGATGATCGCATGGTGCAGTGGGTGATAAAAGGATAATAACCCTCACAAAGCGAACATCGAATACAATAGCGTACTACCACTACTCAAGAGCTAGGGTTGTGTGGATGCACTGAACCTTCTGTCGTCATCTCCTCCAGTATGGTTTCTTTCAGAGGCTTCCCGCGGCCAGGGCTGCCCATGACGTCCTCTCGCCGACTCTCGGCTTCATCTGCCTCGCGAGCGCCCTCCTTCAACCCCCACGAGTTCCGGTTCGTGCTAGGCTCGGACGGTTCGTTCTGCCATCGACACGGTTGCAAAGCTAGATCAGAACCGGTACTGACCCGTGCAAAGAAGTGCAAGGGTGACTTACATGCGGCGGATCTTTGAGGTACTGGTCGTGCATGTCATGCTCGGTCACGGCCGGACGGTTCACGATCTGGTACGGCTTCTTGAACGTGAGCGCCTCGTCCGTCCTGTTCATCTCGTCGTGGCGGTCGTGCCGGCTGATGTGCGACATAGCGATGTATCGCCGCGGGGTAGGAGAGCGACGTCGATTCAGCGTGGTATTGTACGGGCACGTATGTCTGTGAGCGAGGGCAACGAAAGGCGAGCTAGTGGGCAGTTTGGGACATCCGCAGCCTGCTTGTGCGAGCTATTTGTATGCCTGTGTCGGTATGCCTGCGTCATGGTGATGTCACTGGAGAGTGGGAGATGGTTCCGAATCCAAGCGCTCGAGAAGCACTGGTGTGCGGTGGAGAAGGTGAAGGCCCATAGAGAAAACAGCAGTAGAAAAACAAGTTTAGCTGCGGTCTCGTATGAATGCAATGAGCACCTAAGAAATTGCATGCCCATAGCGGATAACGCTCCTAAGTCGATGGTGGAGGGATTATCTGTTCGGTCGACGAAGTACGATCGCAACAAAAGATCCTCGAGACTGCACACAGCGAGCCTATCATCTCGAATATAAATGCGAGTAGAGTATGTGTCATTTCGGGGGACGCAAGGCGTGGACGTACTAAGCAGGAATAGTCTCATCCATGTTGGTACGCCGCCTCGCATTCTCCCTCTCTATTTCTTCCTCGATCCCATCCAACATCCTCTGGTTCTCCGGCTTGCCCAGTTCGACCCGCCACGTCTCGTCATCCCGTAGCTTATGCCCGAGCTGTCGCTTCACCTGCGCGACGTACCCAACCTCGCTGGGGCTCCTCGCGATCCTGTCCAATCTTCTCTGCTCCTCCGTCATCCGCGACAGAACGTGGGCGGGCGGTCCCTTGTTCATCAGCTTGCGCAGACGGTTCGTGACCTCTCCACGCCGCCACCGCTCGCGCTCACGCGTCTTGTTGCGGATCTTCTCGCGTCGTGCCTCTTTGATCGCCGCGAGCATTTCTGCGGGGTAGGGCGATATCTGGCGTGCGCGGTCGAGTTCAAAGCCCTCGGACAACTTCTTCAGGTAGTCGTCAAGTGGTTGCCCTGAGCAGACGCGCGGGATACATCAGTACGCAGAGTACGCAAAACCTCGAAGACCGGCGCCGAAATACGCACGCCATTCGACCGGATCCTCGGTGAAAACACGTTCGATCGACTGGCCCTCCTTCTCAGCTGCGTTTACAATGGCCTCCTCGAACTTGAACTCCGTATTCAGCAGTCTCGCGTATTCTTGGATGGTATCGAATTTGGCTATTCGGCGGTCGCGCGCTTTTCGTCGAGATGTGATCATGCCGGTTATGTGGGCAGGTTGGGGGGCTAGCCGGGGAAGAGCCTTGTGGAAGAGGGTGGGACGAAGGTACCCCCCCGTCATGATTGGACGCGTGCGCATTCTTTCATACCGCGCCTTAACAAGATGTTTCAATGAACCTGAAGGGTACGGAAAAAGAGAAGGTCTACCCATACCAGCTCCTCCTCGTAAACTGCGTTGGCCCGACGTTGCAAGCGCGCCCCATCCAGCATCCGGCTATAGCGAGCGCATACAGCGCCGAAATGTTGGTCTCCTGCGCGGGCCTTCCGGAATATGTCCCACCACTTTGCATGGAATCAGGCGGGACATCGATAGGATAATGTGTGCGCGAAGGGGTGCGCACCTTGTGAGCTTTCCGTAACTCACGAACGACGTCTCCTTGGACACGCATGTTCTTACGAACACGGAAGAAGGCCCGCATGCGCGACCTGACCTTGACGACGGCTCTGTCAGCTACTCGCCACCCTCTCTAACCTGGGCCAATCATCGCGGCGCTGTCCCATACGCGGAACCTAGAAGACAGGCCAGAGACGCCGTCACGAACACGTACCACTTCGTCAGGCGCATCGCGTAGGATACCCCGATATAATGTCCATAGCGTCGGTATGCGGTGGGCCTCTAGGCGTGTTAGAGGTGCGCGAAACTGAGTGGGTCTGAGTGGGACGAGCAGAGACGCAATGCGTGCGCGGTGCGCGAGGGAAGCGGCAGAAGGAAGAGGTACGAGCATCCAGCACCGAGGAGTGTAGGTTTAACTTAGCTGAAGAGAATCGGATGTGAGGAATGGCCCTGGAAAAGCAAACACCAGGCCATATATGCGCAGGACAGCAGCTTCAAAACAGCATCGTTCGAGTGGTCGATATCGAGACGAGCGCGGAAGATCGAGGCGAAAACCGCGCGCCTTCAGTGGCATCAGTAAAGCCAACCCGCCGCGGCCGAAGTTCCGTACCTTTTACGTCCTCGTCGGGCGCTTCCCACGAGTTGCCTCCGCTACCGCCAGTAAGTAAATGGGCACGATTGCCTAAGGCATATACATAGTTCGTAAGACGAATCAAACTACTAAATACAAATCCCAAACGAACCCAAACTTTGATACATATATACGCCCCGAAAAGCAGCCAAGAAACGCAGGAGGTGGCACAACGAGTGTAGCGAAACGACGGCGGGTAGCAAATGCCAACATGAAAACGAGGGTAGCAAAACGAGAGTATGGATGTTGATTGTGGCAGGGCAGGCAATTTGAACGAAACTTTTCATGCATTGAGCTGGGCGAAGCCAACGGAGCCTTTCTGATCGGCATTGAAGACCGTGTAGACGTTCTTCATAAAACTACGCAAAAGCATTCAGGAACCAAGGTAGTAGGACACTGGTTGGGACTACTTACGTGTCACCCAGAAGCCAGACATCGTCTCCGAGTCCAAGGTCCGCTCCAGTGACCGCACCTGCGCAGTCGCTGGAACCTTGTTCAACGGGACCGAGGTTGAGACTGTCATGGACCGTCAGCATTCGTAGCTCTAATGGTCCCGACAGCATGCTGATAACGTACTCGTCCGCGCTGATCGACCACGAGTTCCCGCCCCAGCTGAAGGCGACCTCCGGGACTGAGTCGCATGGGAAAGTGTACAGTCCCTGCTCGAACTGACTTGAGCCCTGTACGGTCTGCCAGAACGCGTCCGCTGCAGCGGGTGGGGCGGTGATGAGAGTGCTGCCCGAGTCTATGATGGTCTGGAACTGCGAGATGGAGGATGGGGCCTGGCCGTTGACCGCCACTGAACCGCCGCCAATCATCCAGTAGCCGATGTCGGAGGAGAGAGTGTGGTACTCGATGTCACCCGTGAAAGACTCGCTGTTCGTTCCGCCGATCGTCAGCTCGGAACCGGACTGGGCGAGCTTGAAGGCGAAGGTGCTCTGTGGGACGACCCCTTGCTGGATTGCGGTATAGAAGAAGGGGTTCTATTCGAAAGACAAGGAGTGTTATAATGAATAGTCCTGCTGCGAAAGATGGCATAAGTACGTACACTTTGAAGGCTAGACAGGGCTGGGAGACCCATCCCCATGATCCCATCGTTGGGGTCGGACTGGAACTGGGAGGACTCTTCGGTTACAGCAGCGAGGAACTGCCCGCTGACCGTAACGCCACCGACAGTAACTGCGCGAGGCAGGTCAATATATCATTTATAGACCTCTATGGGCTATGTAGGGGGCTCACCAGCGTCGGAGAAAGGTGTGCCCGAAGAGCTTGAGCCATCGCCGTAGGAGATCTGGAAAGAGCCGCTCTGTTTCTGACTCTCGGACGACTTCGACGGATCGTATCTATTCTGGCCATCACAGTCACTGCACGATATCGACGGAACCCAAAGGTCGGAGGAGCCCGTGTCGAAGTCAACTACGAAGGTTTGCGGAGGGTTACCGATAGTGAGCTGGCCCGTCCAGAGGAGATCGCCATCTTGGTCAGTCAGTGGGACACTTCCAACTGCCGCACTGGATGGCGCGGAGGACGGGATAGCGGTCCCAGTGTTGGTGGCACTAGCGGAAGAGGGCTCCGAGGCAGAACCCCGCGAGCGCACAGTCGAGGTTTCGATTGGGGTGCCGGGCTGGCCCACGGACAGAGTTCCCGTTGCAGTCAGTGTGGGGATCCCGCCGGGTTGAGTAGGCTTGCGGCCAGATCCTCCGCCGCGATGACCACGGCCGCGGTGCTTCTGGATGTTCTCAAGGTTCTGACGGTGCTTGCTATTTCAGATTCCTGGGGTCAGTCGTGCGCTCACCGAGGACGGCCAGAAGGGAGACGTACTTCTTTTGCCGAGTGATCTCGTTGATCGCTTTCCCAACGTTGAACGTGCCATCGGCGTTGGTTAGGCCACCACGCTTAGCGAGGGAGACGCGCGTCGGTCCCCGCACGATGGGGTTTGCAGAAGCCATGAGGGAAAGTGCGAGGGCGACGAGAGTTGCTTTACAGAACATCGTGGCACGTTGGCGGAGCGAGCGATGGCGGGACTTATAGGCAGCTGAAAGGTACAGCTGGGGGGAAGGGGACCTTGGGACCTAAGGATGCTACACCACAGTAAGAGACTTTATACAGTAATATACTTGCTCCCAATCAAGGCGCCCTAGTGCACTTACCATGGCGAGGGGAACTTCGGGGCGCATGGTGCCTGCAACACTATGTCCGAACATCACTGCGGACTCCTTCGTAAAGTTCGGTCGAGAGGTCGAAATGTGGATCTATGGAGTTGTCAGGGAAATAAGCGAGCGGGTTAGTGGGTACAACATACCTTCTACCAAGATGGGCGAGGCACTGAAGCGCAAACACGCCGAACTGCAATTGCTGGAAAGATGGTAGCATGCAACTGCTACTTGAGAACGGTGTGCATGCGCTACGATCCTCAGGTTTCCGCATCTGAGGCAACGCCGGTGGCGAGATATTGATAACAACAGCGGGCGAATCGAACCCGCGATTTGACCGTCGTCGACAGCGCAAAGCCGGTGTACAGGAACGACGAACCTTAAGCTATACTTACTTCTGCCGCGAGGAGTACATTTCGGAAGACTTCTGGTAGCAACTGAGATCTCGAGGGCGACATGCTTCTATGATGTATCGCGCAACTAACAGCAGCTGAGACTCGGAAGGGGCTGGGAGTTTCGAGGCCCAGGCTGACAGGCGGATTGAAGCCGTGTTTGTCAGCCATGCATTGAACTTTTGTTGTAAGAATGGTGCCATGGAAAGTACGCAGGAGGAAGATAAGTAGGATCCGGAATGAGAACCATCTTCAAGAACTTTGAGGCTGGTGGCGTGGCAGTGCCACTGGCAGCGGACCCCAAACCGGCAGGTGGCCTCTGCGACCTGGCAACCATACAAATTACAACACCAAACTGCGACCACACATGTCCCGCTCATATTTTGGAGTATAAGAAAATCAAACAGAACTGAATCGATTTTGGCTATAGAAAAACACGCCCACAAGAAACGGAAGTAAGCACCAAGTAAGCACTGGGGTTTTCAATACCAATCACATGATATGCCAGGAGATTGGGCGCTTATGCGATACGGGGTGACCTCGGACTTTGCTCGCCTGCAGACTGCTCGTCGTCCTCGACATCCTACCTGCATTCTCGAAGTTGACTCGACTATATGCGCACCTGCTTATTGATCTCTGCTGTATATCTTTGTCATCGTGCAACGGCCCTTCTGTCGGCCAAACTCTCACTCTGGCAGCCACTATTTCTGTTTGAGTCTCGTCCCTGCTTTGTGGAGGAGGTTTCTGTGCTCCTGTTATTGAAACGGAAGGCCTTCAATGCACCTTGAGCGGAATGGCTACGATGGATTACGTCGATATTCCCTCGTATGCGACCCGTCTGCGCTCAGGTCAGAGCCACGACATTCGCCCCGCACCAAAGATCGTCACTTCCCTCCCTCGTCCGGAACACTCCCCTGTTACATCCTCACCTTTGACCTCTCAACCTATGTCTCCGGCTAGAGCAACTTCAAATCTGACATCTATGCTGCTCTCATCTGCGTTGCAGCTCCCTGCTAACGTGCCCGCCGCACCTCGTGCTCAAGGCAAAGGCGCTCCACGGTTGCTCTCTAACAAGGACCCACTCTCGCTCCCAATAACTACCGTCAATTTCAAGCGGTTCGTCTCGAAAAGTGGCCCAATCTTCTGGTTGCAGGATAGAGTGGAGGAAATCGTGTTGTGGAAGAAGGGCTGGAAATGCACGTTGGTGTGGATGGCGGCCTATGCGTTCATTTGTGCGTGCATTTCTGTTACTGTTCTGAACGTCGCCAAACTCGTTATAGGCTATTTTCCCCGGCTCGTACTGCTCCTACCACACGCTATAGTCCTCGGCGTCTTGCTCGCAGTCCATCCATCTCTCAAGGTCCGAGACGGAACAGACGTACCATCACCGACGTTCGCACACTCCGCACCCCCAAGCCAACCCGGCGAGGGTAGTGTTGATTACTTAGCCAATCTCCAGGCTATTCAGAACCTCATGGGAGCTGTGTAAGTCCATTCGATCCACTCGCGTCCGCATATAATCATCGTGTACTTACGACTCTCCCAGTTCGGATGGTTACGATGTCGCCGTCCAGTTCGTGCCCTACTTGACGTACTCGTCCCCGTACACAAACCTCATTCTCTCGTTCGCCTTGGTATCCTTTTTGGCTATGATCCCTCTCGTCAACATGATCCCCATGCGGACCACCTGTCTTGTGATCGGCCTCTTCCCGTTCTTCGTCACGCATCCATTCACGCAACACACGCTCCTCCCCACCATCCAGTCCTCTGGCGCTATGCTCAACTCGTTGCGAGAGCGTGCGCTGCGGTTTATCGACGACGACAAACTAGAAGATAAGCACTGGCGCACAGAGCTCCGCGAGGTCGAGTTGTGGGAAAATGAGCGTTGGGTTCGCGGGGCGAGTAGCGTTTCCGACGATGCCACGAGAGCGGAGGGCACGTGGGCCAAGAACAACTTGAAGCTTGGTGAACGCAGGGCATGGACGCGCGGCCGCGATGGGTGGAGCGGTGTCGCGGACGACGGTAGCGGAGAAGTGAGGTACGCACGTTCCAAACACTTGTTCTTTTAGCTGTGGAGTAGCATATACTGACATGCACGCACGGGCAGCAGCAACCTCACATTTTCGCTGTCCCCAGGCTGGTTGTTTGTTGAAACCGAGGATTGGAGACCCGACTTGGGAGGATCCTGGGCTGGGTCTGAAGGTGCAGACGAGAGTAGGTTTGCTCATCCCTTGGGGTTTGAGTGGCGCTGATATCGTCCTGTAGATGGTTGGGTGTATACCAATGATACTTGGCTCTACCCTCACGCCCATCCACTCGAAGACTGGATGGTTGGTGGGGGTATGACTAGACGAAGGCGCTGGACAAGGCGAATATATTACACCCCGAAGACATCCGTGTAACCTAGTATCGCAATGGTTCTTTGACTTCCTGTAGAAATGCGTCGATCATTGCGGAGATCCGGATATACCTTGCCCACGCCGCACAATGGAAAATACCTTCCGCGATACACTCGCAAGTTCGTGTACGCGCCGCCCTTCATGCAGAACAACGTTCATAGTCTGACGTCCAATTCATTCAAAGTGCTCCTGTGTCCACACACACACTGTCGAGCCGGGATTCGAAGTAGATACGTCATCATAGGCTTGAAGGCGGATCGATAAAGGTATCCGGATTGAAAAGCTGTTTTTAGGTGCCTGGTCTCTGCGCCTACCTGAAGGCCGCCAGGGATTTCGCCACTTCACACTTACCACAGGCTAGCGAATAACTCCGCCCTAAGCGAGACGTTCTACTGTGCTCTGAGGCCCTACTGACAACTAGATCTAGATCCCGAATGTCCGCCATGTAACCACAGCAACTACGCGTATAATCAAACCAAATCCACTTATTTAAGGAAGACCTGGTATAATAGATAACGCTCGTATGTAGGAAGTCATTAAGCTCATGCCTGCCTGTCGGTGATCTCACGCCATCACGCGAAGGATGCGATATCGCCGGACCTACAGATGATATGACTGTTGAATCTCGAACCCCCGATTTCCATGGATTCCAGCCGTCTTTCCAGCGAAGATCGCCTAGCCTCCCGGGCCCTATATTTCTTTGGCATCAACCGTTGCAAACAGCGTCGACACGGTGAGTATTCCATTTCAGGTCTCCAGACTCTCTAATTAGGCACACGAAGTCCTCGGGATTACGTTCTAGCCGTACAAGACGTGCGATTCGCAATTGGGATGCCGGGATGCAGTGACTATAAAGTGTAGCTGGTCTTCCTGTGGGAGCCTTCCCAAGGAGACCCATCTCCATGAAGTTGCAGCTCGAGTCAATCTTCTCGCTCTCCGTCCTGGGACTAGTCGTTCCCCTCATCGTCAGCTATGCGCTGTCCCGCGAGAGGTGGCGGAAACGCAGCCGCGGGCTCCCTTTGCCTCCCGGTCCGAAGGGCCTTCCGTTCATAGGGAAGGTGTCTGATTTACAAAAGCCGGAGGTGTGGAAGGCCCATCGGGAGCTTTGCAACACTTATGGTAAGAGTTGGACTAGCGCGTCTTGGTTCTACTCCATACGCTGATCCGGCCATATAGGAGACGTTCTGTACTTTACAGTGCTAGGACAGCCTATCGTAGTTCTTGGCAGCCCTCAGGTGATCTTTGACCTGTTGGACAAACGCTCCTCCTTCACCTCTGACAGGATTCAGTCGCCGATGGTACTGCTGTGGGTTCAGTTGGGGTGTCTCCCCGAGCGTACGCACTGACTTTGGTCGCAGCGTCGGACAGGGCGGCAACTTCTCGCTGATGCCGTACGGCAACAGGTGGAGGCGGCACAGGCGGGCGTTCTGGCAGCATTTTCTTCCTGCGTCTATCGAAAAGCACGTATCTGTACAAAAGAAGTACGCTCTGGTCTTCATGCGTAAGCTCTTGGAGGATCCAACCCGGTTATGCGACCACATACGCTAGTGAGTATTAAGTTTCGATCCCTCCTCCCTTCGCTCAACCACGCTTTGTAGCACATTCGCAGCAACTGTCGTCAAGATCATATATGGCGTCGACGTTGCAGACACCAATGACCGATACATCAGCCTCATCGAGAAGGTGCTGTCGGTCGTCGTGGCATTCACGCCCGGCAGGTACTTGATCGAAACGTTCCCCATCCTTCAGTACGTGCCGGAGTGGGTCCCTGGTGCGGGTTTCCAGAAGGACTTCAGAGAATGGCGTACCGCAGCAGAGGAGGTGACGACATCGCTGTATCGCGAGGCCACCGAGCGAGTAAGTATTTAAGTTGGCACCACTCCAGAATGGATGAAATAACGTGGTTCTAGGGTGACGAAGACGCGGTCAACTCCGTTGTCGCCGAGCTTGCCAGACGGGCCGACCAAGAAGGCGAAGAAGCCACCTCTTCAGATAAGTTAGATGTAGTCAGAAACGTTGGCTTCACTGCCTTTGAAGGTGCGCCCGTCCAGGCGAGATTGAGTCTTGGTACTGAAAATTGTTCGATGTCCCCCAGGAGGAGCCGACACAGTTGGTGTTTTTACATTCATGCCATTTATCCTTGACGTTCTAATTATCGTACTGCAGACGTTCTCTACCCTACAGTCATTCTTCCTCGCTATGTCCCTCTACCCCGAGGCTCAACGTAAAGCTCAGGCAGAGCTTGATGCTGTCATTGGTCCGGATCGCCTTCCCGACTATGGCGATAAGGCAGTACTTCCCTATGTCAGTGCCGTTGTGAAGGAGGCGCTGCGATGGCAGCCTGTGCTGGCCTTCAGTCTCCCTCATATGTCGGTGGAAGATATGGAGTACTCGGGATACTTTATCCCCAAGGGCACTCTTCTAATGCCCAACAGTTGGTGCGTCCACGATAGCGGGCTGGAAGTGACCTAGCTAATGTCAAGTTTGCAGGGCGTGCTTACATGACTCCAAGGTCTATCCAGAGCCTGATCGTTTCATCCCGGATCGGTTCATGCGCGATGGAAAGCTCGACCCCAGCGTTCGTGACCCTACGCGCTTCGCGTTTGGATACGGAAGAAGGTAATACACCCTTTGGAGTAGCTTCGGTGGGACACCCTACTAACGTTCATCCTGTAGGATTTGTCCGGGAAGGCACTTCGCGGAGGCCACGCTGTTCATAAACATCGCGATGATCCTTCACGCGTTCAACATCACTCCGCCACTCGACGAGAACGGTAAAGCCATCGTCATTGAGCCCAGGATGACTGACACTATGATGTGGTGGGTACCCTCCTTCCTATCACGCCGTCTTGGCACCATTCAAAATATGAATCCCAGTTTCCCGTTGGATTGCCGCTGCACGATTACGCCCAGGTCGACTGAGGCTAAAGAGCTTATCCTTGCCGACGATCTGTAGAGAAGTCTCTCGGTATCAGGGTACCTCATTGTCCATTGCGGGCGAAGCTCCATCGCCCGCCACAGCTCTAAACTTAAAAGACGTCCGACGTCTTCGGGGCTCCGAAGGCCCTTCTGACCGGACAGAATGCACGAGCGATTTTTCATGGTGGATAGCCCGTGATGCTGTTGATAAGGTGGCTTCCGCTCCACTCTCTTTCATCACCTGCGGTCCCAGAACGGGACGCCCTGAGCTACGTTTGATAAATCGGGGTTTGCTCTTGACGGTGAGCGTTCTCTGGTATGGCCTCGTGCGAGTCAGTTTGACATACATATGTTATGGGATAAGGCCGCGCTGGCATCACATGTGCGGCGGGCGCAACATTGGTGGACGTATAAATGTGCGAATGATAAGGCCACACCTCCACGCCGTGACCCGCTGGTATAACCCCAACTACTATAGCTGACTGCGCCGCTGATACGCTCATGCCTTCCCCACTTGTTGTGCTTCTCGCCTTCTCGGCCTTCTTGTACGTCTTGTCTTCGGCGAATTGGAGGGCTCGCAATGGCGGTCGGCCCCTTCCTCCAGGACCGACATCCTTTCCTTTGGTGGGTAATCTCTCGTATATGCGCAAGCCGCAATTGTGGAAGGCCCTTCGCGATTTATGCAAGACATATAGTAAGTCATTTTCGCGCACAATTTCTTCTCAACTTCAACTAGCGTTGTAACACCGTGTAAGACTCGGATATCGTCTACCTCAAGGTGCTCGGTCATTCTTGGGAGCCCAAAATCGATCATTGAGCTCCTTGAGAAACGATCGTCCGTTACCTCTGACAGAGAACACTCACCTGTCGTACGCCTGCAAGTGGATCCAGATTGCTCTTTGCGCCAACGCGGTTACTGAGAATTATTGCTGTAGGTGTGGGCAAGGCTTCCAGATGTCGCTAATGCCTTATGGTCCTCGGTGGCGACAACACAGACGCGCCTTCTGGCAACATTTTTATCCCGCGGCGACGAGGAGTACTATGCCGCGCAGGAACAATCCGGTCGTGTCTTTTTGCGCAAGCTTCTCGCAGATCCGATGCAACTATATGATCACATCCGCTAGTGAGCACCGTTCTTTTAGACTTCGTCGGATACATAGCTTACTCACAGCAACTTACAAGCACGTTCTCGGCGACGATCGTGAAGGTTACGTACGGCGTCGATATCGCCGAGGAAAACGACCCGTACATCGCTCTCATCGAGAAGGTCCTCGCTGCGATAGTCGCGATCACCCCTGGTCGTTACCTGATCCAGTACTTGCCCGTACTTGAACACGTCCCGGAGTGGTTCCCTGGAGCCGGGTTCCAGAAAGAGCTCTCTGCATGGCGAGCGGCCGCCGATCATGTCAAAGAGACGCTGTTCACTAAGAGCTTAGAATTATCACGGTGAGTGTAATAGACGGCTCTCCCTAGACTGAGGGATGATAATACAGAATCCAGGACCCTTCTGATCCGCCCCAGTCAATTGTCGCACGAATGGTGGAGAAAGCGAGGAAGGAGGACGAGCGTTCTGGCCCGAATCCTGGAGAATCTGAAATCGACATCGCGAGGAACGTTGCCCTTAGCGCCTTCGAAGGTATGTCCGAGGACTCTACATGCTGTCTGACCAGTCTAACCATGTGTCTCTTAGCTGGAGCTGACACCGTAGGTTCCTGTCTAGAAACATTCATACCTCTATGGAGATGACACCCTGGTGCCTCGCCAGACATTCTCAACGCTGCAGGCGTTCTTCCTTGCGATGTCCCTGTATCCAGACGTCCAGAAGAAAGCCCAAGCACAGCTTGATACTGTCGTCGGTCCTCATCGGCTTCCAACCCATGATGATATGGAAGCGCTACCGTATATATCCGCGATAGTCAAGGAGGCTTTGCGATGGCATGTTGTCCCACCGTTCAGCATATCTCACGTCACAACGGAGGACATGGAGTATGACGGGTACTTCATTCCGAAAGGCACCATTCTTCTAGGCAATAGCTGGTGGGTTGATTGTGCTCCTGGGATACAAAGTTGATGCCTAAGCAGCAATCCATAGGGCGTGCCTGCGAGAACCAGAAACCTACCCAGAACCAGAGCAATTCAATCCGGAACGATATCTTCATGACGGCGAACTGGACCCAAACGCACCAGATCCCGGCCGCTTCGTATTTGGCTATGGAAGACGGTGAGTGTAATGCATGTCAAGGACGCACGTTGAGCCGCGCTCTAATTCTTGCCTTCCAATCGTACACAGAACATGCCCTGGACGATACTTTATCAACATTGCATTGATCCTGCACACTTTTGACATCACTCCCCCATTAGATGAACAGGGAAGGACGATCATCATAGAGCATAAGATGACGGACACCTTGACAACGTAAGTGCCTCCACTACCATGTATATAGGTAGTCGTCGGTTTGACTTACGAGCTGAAATTCCAGGTATCCTGAAGATTTCCGGTGCACTGTCAAACCTCGTTCATACGAAGCCAGGAACCTCATACTCGCCAAATACTGGTGGCTGGCTTGGAACACAGTCGGGCCCAACATCAGTACCACGCCGCGCTAGGTACATAGTACGATTGGACTACTCATCATCGGTGGACCCAGGAGCGACTGTCGACACAAAGTTCAAACTTAGCTTGCGAGCGCCTCTCGAACCACGTTCTAGAGCTAGCTTACGTAAATATTTGACCTGAGCCACAGACGCCCCGATCGCGAGCTTGTCTCGACTCTCGAGCTCCGACCCGGAGTCTACCTTAGGGCTGTTACAATACCACAATGTTTGGCGTCACCCCCAGTCGACATTATCCAACTTTCGAGCTCGTTTCGAGCGCAACCATTCTCAAGCCTCTGCTTAAGATAGAGCATCTGTACTGCCATATTCATATTTTTGTGTCCTCGCCAAATCCAGCGTGGGACGCGAAGACCTTTAAAGAGGTGAGCGCCATCCCCAACGACGTCAGGACCCCCTGTTGTTCTCTAGTTTGACCACTTCCGCATTAGGCGATTGTCCAACATGTTAGGTCGTGTCTCTCACTTTCGAAAGGAGCTCGCCGGTGTTTCAAAATCCTGGTCGACACGCTCCACAACCCCTGTATCGAGAACTAGATTGCTAGTTCGGTACAGGCAGCAAGGGGTATTATGCTCCAAGTGCTCTTCAGAGTTCAGAGTGTCAAACGGTACTCGATAGAAAAGAGAACTGAGTCTTAACTCCCACTTTCACCCTCTTCTGTTTCTCTCTCATAGTTCCACCATCAGTCGTATCTGCAAATCTTTTTGCACGAGAGCCTACTCCCGCCCGAGGACCTACAGCGACGGTCAACCAGCACGGGGCGCTGGCATGTGAGTACTCCCGAGTTCTCAGTGATAGGTGAAAAGTTAATAAGGAACCCCCTTTTTTCCTCTACAGCAGCTACAGAGTCAGACATTATGATGATCCCCACTTCATTTGCCCCGACGGGCGTTCTGCCTATTGTTGGTGGACTCTTCATTCTGTTTGCGATCATGCGATTCGCGGGAAACATTGTGACATGGCGAAAGAGGTCGAAGAACCTCCCGCTGCCCCCGGGGCCGACGCCCCTTCCCCTTCTCGGTAACTTGCTCGGTATTCCCCAGCTGCGACCTTGGATCAAGTTCAGAGAGCACTCTCTGCAATACGGTGAGTATACCTTCGTTATCCGACTCAAACATGGTCTTCCTGAATCTTGTTTCTTACTCTTAGGTGGCGTTGTGTCCTATCAGGCCCTGGGCCAACCAATCATCGTCGTGAACACCGCCGAGGCAGCATTCGACCTGCTCGAAAAAAGGTCGGCCAACTATTCAGACAGGCCCCCTACCCCCATGATCGACCTGTATGTTCTGTGATGTCTACTTGAAAACCAATTCGGGCGTTTACCAGGTTTCACTAGCATTAACTGGAACTGGAACCTTGCAATGCAGAGATATGGACAGGCATGGAGGTGGCACCGCCGTCTCTTTTGGCAACATTTCCACCCAGGCATGCTCTCAACCTACGAAGATGCCCAGAACCGCGAGTCTGCCCGGTTCCTTCAGAGGCTCTTAGACAACCCCTCTCAGTTCGAGCTACACTGTCACCAGTGAGCACCCACATCGCCTCCGCTCTCCTCCAAGACTGATTGCGCCCGACGCAGCGCTTTCGCCGGCGTCATCCTGCGTGCGGTCTATGGGATCGATATCTCCGAAGCGGAGACGAACAAGGCAACAGAGGAAGTCGTCGACATTGTCGAGACCGTCATGGACGCTTTCCGGACCGCGTCCGTCCCGGGCACCTTCCTCATCGAGTTCGTGCCCGCGCTACGTTACGTCCCGGCGTGGTTCCCTGGAGCCGGCTTTCAGACGCGGCTCGCGAACTGGCGGGCGGCGGCGGACAAGATGGTCGAGCTGCCGTACGAGAAGGCGAAAACGGCCGCTGCCATGGTGAGCCCCGCACAAAACACTTACGGCCACGTTTCGTGATGTTCAAGTTCACTGCCGGCAGAACACTGAGGGGATCTCGTCTACTCTTGTCGGTGCGGCACTGCGTGGCGAGGCAGTGGCGGATGACATCCCTGCCGAAAAACGTGAACAAGTAATCAAGAACGTAGCCTGCACGTCGTATGCGGGCGGAGTGGATACGGTGAATACATGTCCGAGTCCCTGTTATGCGAGCCCCTGCTAACAAGAGACCCTTGGGATAGTCACTCGCGACCCTCCTATCGTTCTTCCTCGCGATGAACCTCTACCCGGAAGCACAGAGGAAAGCGCAGGCAGAGCTGGACGCCGTTATCGGCCCGACTCGCTTGCCCGACCATGCCGATCGCGCAGAACTGCCCTACGTCAATGCGCTCCTTAAGGAGTGCCATCGGTGGCTGCCGGCCGCGCCGATGTCTCTTCCGCACGCGGCTGTGAAAGACGATGAGTACAATGGCTGGTTCATCCCCGCCGGGGCAACCATCCTCCCGAACGCATGGTGAGTGCATCACAGTGTCCAACCCGATGCATCTTTTGACCACATCTTCATTTGTTGTCGTAGGGCGATGTTGCACGACCCAGTCGATTATCCCAACCCGGATCCCTTCCTCCCCGAACGATTCCTGAACGCGGACGGGTCTCCGAACGAGAAGGTCAGAGACCCAACGACGCTCGCGTTCGGCTTCGGACGCAGGTGCGCCTCTGAGTCTCATGTTTTCGTATCTCCCGCGAACGTGCAGAAATATTGATTCATGTACTGCAACCAGACTCTGCCCGGGACGGCACTTCGCCGAACAAGCTCTCTTCTTGAACATCTCGCGCATACTCCACACATTCAACATCACCGCGCCTCTCGACGCCCTCGGGCGGCCCATCGTCATCGAGCCGCAGATGAAGAATGGCGCTCTCTCGTGCGTCACTATATTCATATTTTCCTCACATACTTGCTGATTGTGGGCCGCGCCCTCGTCGACAGAGGCCCAGTGAACTGCCGTTGCACGATCGAGCCGCGGTCGGTGCGCTCGGCCGTGCTCATTCGGGAGGCCACCGGGGACATGCTCGCCGCACGCCACCAGGCTTAAGCCTAAGCGTAAAAGATCAAGGTTTTGGCGCAACACCTATAATGTTGCCTAGGTTCCTGTGCATGAAGAAACGAGTAAGTTGCCGGGAGATTGTTCGCAGTGCTAATGTGTGAACAAGGGCGGTTCTCTACTTCTATGTATTGTATGCGATATGGATGGACGGAAAGATTGGGATATTCTACTTCAGTAACTATGGCGGCTGTAAGTAGCTACCGTGTGTTCGAGTAATCTAATGCTATTCCTCGGTTTGGGCCAACTTCTCGCTTCCGGATGCATGCAAGTACCTATGCCATCCTTGAACGGTAGGCCGAGTCAGTAAATGCTGTATCAGACATTCGACCCGAAAGAACATCAAAGTTGCGATGGATTGAAGCCTATTATTTCCAGCTATGTGCTAGTACTATGGCGTAAACAGTAAGATTGGGATCTGATTCTGAGAGGGTTTCGAGTCACAAGCGCTCGCGTCTACATGCGTTCTAAACCGAAATCGTCGAACAATACCACGGATTGAAAACAACAGTCTAATACCTGATTGTAATAAAATACGAATGCATGTATGCGTGACGAAACGTAAGGAACCTGTCCGATGTGCATGCGGGGGGGAACAATGGGCGTAAACGTGAACAGCGTGAAAGGTATCGTTGGGTGATTTATCGTAAAGTTCGTTCCTGGGCCGTCCTGACTCCCTGCGCATGCCACGCACGCACGCAACCAGGTATATGCGTGACGAAAAGGCAGAACGATCGCGTGCAACTGGTCCCGAACCGAAGTCACGTCTCATGAATGGCCAGGGACCCGAAGCCGCCGAACGAGTTCGACCTGGGCCTCGTTGTGCGGCGATCAAAGCCCGCACGGAGCCTCGCTGGGGGATTAACTGTGTCTGGTGGCGGCGCTGGCGGTGCGCCGTCTGCCTCGGGAGTGTCAACGCGCGTTATCGATTTCGGCGTCGCGAGCGGGCCGGGGATAGTGCTGGGGCGTGCAGTCGAGATGGGGTGGTTCGGCTTGCGCACGAGGAAAGGCGTTCGGGGCGTGGGGCTTGGCACCGCTGCGGACGAGGGGTAACGCGGGCGAGGCGGGAGGGCGAGTGAGACAGCGGACCGGTTCTGAAGGACGAGGCGAGCGTAGGCCGTGTGCTCGTGTGGGTTGGGATGGTAGAAGGGATCATCCGCCACGACCGTCGAGGTCTGGGAAGGGGTTTGGGAGATCCTTCGCGACATGCGCGAAGGGTTGCTGCCAGCTAGGGAGGGCGGGAGGGGTGGCGGGAGGGAGCATAGGGTAAGAGCAGAGCTGGTGGACTTGGAACGCTTGCGCAGGACTCGTCTGGGAGAGCCAGAAGCGTCTCCTTTGGACGACGGTCGGCGGGTGAACTCGGTTCTCCAGGGAGGCGCTGTAGTGGGACGTGGGGCAACAAGCTTCTCCAAAGGGGAGAACTGCGATGGGGCTAGGGAAGTTCGCTGCGCGTCCGGGGTGCTAGTGTCGGCGCACTGGCGTAGATAGAGGGCGCGCTGCTTGGCTATATGCGCCTTATTCATTGCCAACCAGGATTCCATGCGCGAGCAGTTTATGGAACAGTAGACCTGTTCATCGTCGGAGGGCTTGAATGACTTCTTGCATTGGTGGCATGATAGGCGGGAGTGGGACCCGGGCGGAAGGGCGAAGAAGTTCTTGATGGTCTTCATGGCGAATGTAGTGGCACTACGCGGAGCGGCCTTGAGCGGGAAGGGATCAAGCCCATGGGTTGTATCCTGAAAGGCCAAAGATTTTTATATATCTTCCGAAGGTGGCCACTCGAAAGACAAAGGAGCGCTTGGGACTTACTTGGGCAACAAGCGTCACCTGGGACTGCTTTGCAGTTGGAAAGAAACGCGGGAGCTCCATGCCTGCGAGTTGGAGCAGCTCGTGGGCCAATATAAGGGAGGAGGAAGGGTGGGGCGACAAAGTTTGGTGTGGTGAGCGGCAGGTAGGCAACAGCCCTGGAACTGGACCGGGGTCCGATTCGCCAAAAACACGATGCACTTTACCTAATGGTCCCTTCCTTCGCTAGCGAAGTTTCCCTAAGAACAATTACGACGCCCTGTCCGCAGATCTTGCCGCCACAGCCTCGGCCCAACCTCTCTCGTCGACCTCTCCTGGAGCGATTGGCAGGCCAGCTGTCACCACGTTTGAACACAAGCGAACCTCCATTTCAGTCGAATGGGGAGTCAACAAGAAAGTCAGGGCGGGGATGAAAGCAAGCCAGACTGGAGAGTAGCCAGATTCAGATGTGTGCGTTTCAGGGCAGCATGCCTGTTCGAATAAAGACGCGGGAGTCAGATAGACTTGTTGAAGGCTCTCGTGGACTCAGAGCGGATGCATATGGTGGGCGCTTGTTTTGGTTTCACGATCGAGAAAGATCGAGATCGAGCTTGGAGGTGCTGCTCTCCTTCCTTGTCGATGTCTTCGTCCCCCACCCCGTCCTCCCCAGCAAACTGTCGATGCCTTTCTACCAATTCCCCTCCATCGTTCTCAGGCCCGGCTTCCACCTGGCCCAATGACCTGGCCTTATTCCTAGATCCTTGCTCTTTGCGGGTAGCACAAGATGATCATGCGACGCCCGTGGCTCTCAGTGAACGCAGGCATTGACCTGAGGGGCCGCTCGCTCTTGAAGAGGCCATTACTGCCCGACAAGGGAGCGTCGAAGTTACAAAACTCTCGCAAGGAGTGACCTGCCGGCTCAGACTCCGGAAAGGCGGGATCCAGGGTTCGCCTCTGCAGTCCGAGAGGCGCGCACATCTCTAGTCCGCGTGTCATCTCTTGCGGTCCGAACGCATCTGAACGCCCCCCAGGGTTCTAACCCAAACTGCTTTCACGGTTGTCCCTCTCGCATACTAGAGCGTCGTGCATTCCTATGTCACTACTTATCGTTTCTATCCCTCCGTATCCATATCGTAGAGTGCTACAATCATCTTATTATCACATAATCTATTATAAAGTCCGTTTTGATGCTATAATGCATCTACTCGTGTGCCGATTTGCACGACTGGCGCGTCGGTTCCACCAAAACACAGCAATACATCATGTCCGTTGCACACTAGGGAGAAGGGGGGAGAAGAGGAGGGAAAGGAAGGGACATGAAGAGCGTATCTAAGCGAGCGTGAAGTTGACATTCATGTCGATACCGCGGGCGAGCATCTGGCTGTGAATGAACTCGGCAGCCGTCATGTAAGTGACATCCGCCATGGGCGTTCTGCCATCAAGGTCCAACGCGGGCATATACCTGGCCCCACCTGTAATGATTCCGGCAATACGACCCCTGCCTTCGACGACGACCGAGCCTGAATCCCCTGGTTCCGAGAAGCCGTCCGTCCCATTCTTGCGGTCATCTCCGCCGTACTTGAAGATGGGCCACTCCATGGAGACGTTGGCGGTGCCGTCCTCCCAGTAGGTCCTGGTGTAGGAGGGTAAATTGTTGATACGGCCAACGGTCAGACCAGTCGTCCTGCCTCGCTTGAGCACCACGGTACACCGGTCGTCGTTGGAGTCCTTTTCTTTGGGGTCCCGGAACTCGGAGTCGGGGATGATAGAGCGAAGCTCGAGGAGACGGTCTAATGGGTACTCGAACAAGGGCGGGCCGCTTCGTTCCGAATGGTAGCGGTGCGGGTCCATCATCATCGACAGAGTTGCTAACTCGAACTCGAAGCCCAGGTCGAGGACGTTGGGACGGAAGGCTTTGGTGTTGGTCTTGTCGGCGTCGACCTCGATGATGGCTACGTCCTCCGAGTACATGTGCTCGCCGAGGGAGAAGCCGAGCGGCGGGGAGTAGCTGACGAAGCCGAGCGTGCGACCGAACGTGGAGAGATACAGCTTGGCAACATCCTCATAGCGCTTCTCGAGGTCCTTCATCGCCTTCCGTGCCTTCTCGATCAGGCCCTGGGTGTGTTTGAGCTCTGCCACCGCGTCCGGGTCCTTCCCCTGCGTCCTATCGACCGCGTCCTACTGCGAGCCGATCCAGTTCTGGTAGGTTTCGATGCCGGTGGCCTGCCTCCCAATCTCCACCTGGATGATCCTCATGTGGTCGGCAATGCCCTTATCGCCGAATACGGTGACGTTCCGACGGTGGCGTTTGGTGTTAGCCTCGTGGTCGTAGGCGGTGTTATTGTCCCGAGAGGCCGTCTCGAGGACGACATGACGTGCAGTGAGGAGGTAGACCTTGATAAAGAAGAATCCGCTGCTGCCTTCAACCTCAGGGCGAGCCTCAGTTGAGAGGGGGCAGCCGACGGCAGACGTGAAAGGAATGCGGAGCTTCGCGGTGCGGTTGTCAGATTCAAGCCAACGGGGAGGCTTTTCGAATGCGGGAGCGATCAGCTGGAAATGTTCCGACGCTTTGATGGCGACTTCTACATCGTTGAGGTAGAAGGTGTCGAGAGCCTCCTGACACCGTTTAGCCACGATAGCGCCATCTTCTCCAGAAAGGGCTCCGAGCTTGACACCAATACAGACGACGACCGGGGCCGAGCCGGGAGTGTCGTCGTGGTTGTGGATTCCGACGTCAAGGTAGGGAATGCGGTGGATGTCGATGGTGTTCCACTGGACGTTTGCGTCGTCGAGGACCTTGAGGAGGGCGGGGCCTTCTCCCAGACTCCCGGGGCGGCGATGGCGTGTTCGCCCACTACGCGAAGTTCCCGGGGGTAAGGGACGTCCCAGGGCCCCCGGGGGGGCTCTTTCCACGGGGGGCCCGGTGCGAGCGATAAGGAGAGGGCGAGAGGGCAGGCCAGCCAAGAAGGAGAAAGTCTCCCTTCGGGAGAGCGGGGATGGGAGCGTACGGGACAGCAGAGCAGAGCCGCGATTTCCTCTTCGGTGACTCGCTTAGGCACTACTCCTCTGGGATATCGTGCTTCCCAAACGCACTGAGAGATAAACGTGGATGTAACATTCACTAGACGAGGAGAGAACAGGGAGATAGTATCGAATTTTGGAGAAGTAGGAAAGAAAAGTAGAACTCACTCGTGATTCGAGACTGTTGCACGACGGTAGAATGGAGTTGATGAGGGTAACCCCGTGGGCGGGAGGCTATAGACTGATGGAAGGAAAGAACTGGGCGGCGAATCACTTACCACCCCTCGCCAGCGGCCTAAGTACACTGGGAGTCGACGTTTGCGATTAACCTCGAGTGTCACGTAACGCCTGCCCGATTTACCAAATAGGTCATTTGCCTGTCCGCGGCCCGAGCGTTTCAATTTGCTTGCCCCAGACTCACTGCAGTTGTGCTATCCTCTTGGTTGCTGTCTTCTGTGCTTTACTTTTACTTCTGTGCACCTTTCTAGCATTTATCATTATTCTGCGTCTTGTCAACTAGCTCTGTAATCGCTCCACGCCTATGCGCAAACAGCTCGATCCTCGCATCCCCATCCTCATCAACAACAATGTCAAACAGAACCACCGTTCTTTCATAGTGCTTGTTGGAGACAAAGGGAGGGACCAGGTGCGTCGCACACCACGGCAGTCATATCCTTGCTGAAACCCCGTAGATTGTGAATCTGCATTTCCTGCTCTCCCAAGCACGAGTTTCCGCCCGTCCTTCTGTGCTATGGTGTTACAAGAAGGAACTGGGCTTCACGACGTATGCTTCAATCTTTCGGCGTGTATATGCTGGCTTACTCTGCTGTGACGCAGACACCGAAAGAAGCGGGAGGCCAAAATTAAGAGGGAAGTTAAGAGGGGTATCCGAGAGCCCAATGAGCAGGATCCCTTCGAGATCTTCATCACTGTCACCGATATCCGGTATACGTGCGTATCTCAGTCCTCCTCTGCGCCTTTTATATTCACCTTGTACTCTGCTTTAAGATACTATAAGGAGTCCCATAAAATTCTTGGCCAGACATTCGGCATGTGCGTACTCCAAGACTTCGAGGCGATTACGCCCAACCTTCTTGCTCGCACAATAGAGACGGTTGAAGGTGGCGGTCTTGTCGTCATCATGCTCAAGACCATGAAGTCCCTGAGGCAACTGTATGCCATGACCATGGTGCGTCCGCAGATCTCAAACTCCGCGAACCTTCCACCCACTTCTGTTTAGGACGTGCACGCGCGTTACCGGACATCAGCACACGACTCGGTGGTCGCCCGTTTCAACGAGCGGTTTATCCTCTCTCTCGGCTCTTGCGACGACTGTCTTGTTCTTGACGACGAGCTCAACGTCTTGCCCATCTCTCGTGGCAAGGATATCAAGCCCATTGAAGGGGATCGGGGAAGGAGCAAGGAGGAATCCGAGCTCGAGGACCTGAAGGACAGTCTTGCTGACACCAAGCCCATCGGTGAGCTCGTCAAGCTCGCGAAGACGATCGATCAAGCTCAGGCTATCCTCACTTTCGTCGACGCCATCGCTGAGAAGACGCTATCCTCAACCGTGACGCTTACTGCGGGTCGTGGTCGTGGAAAGTCTGCCGCGCTGGGTCTTGCTATCGCTGCTGCACTCGCTCACGGATACTCTAACATCTTCGTTACGAGTCCCAGCCCTGAAAACTTGAAGACATTGTTCGAGTTCATCTTCAAGGGCATGGACGTGCTTGGCTACGAGGAGCACCTCGACTACGATATCGCGCAAAGCACGAACCCCGACTTCAACAAGGCAATCGTGCGCGTGAACATATTCAGGAACCACCGGCAGACAATCCAAGTTGGTATTTTTACTATCTTGCCGCATGCATGTCTCATCCGCGCATATAGTACATCCAACCACAAGATGCACATGTCCTTGGGCAGGCAGAACTCGTAATCATTGACGAGGCTGCTGCTATTCCATTACCCCTCGTCCGCAACCTGATCGGTCCCTATCTTGTGTTTATGGCTTCGACCATCAATGGCTACGAAGGTACAGGTCGCTCTCTCTCCCTCAAACTTATCCAGCAGCTACGCGAGAGCACACGGCCTTCTCTGACTAAGGACGCGGCCACCACCGAGGATGATGCTGCGGCCGCCTCGTCCTCCTCCAAAAAGCCTCTCACAAAGGCACCCCCAAAAGCACGCACCCTCCGCGAGATCAAGCTCGAAACGCCAATCCGTTACGCTACGGGCGACAAGGTCGAAAGTTGGCTGAACAGCCTCCTCTGCCTCGACGCAACGATCCTCCCACGGCAAACGCACATGAGCTGTCCGCATCCGAGCAAGTGCGAGCTCTTCTACGTCTCGCGCGACACGCTCTTCAGCTTCCACCCCGCGTCCGAGGTCTTCCTGCAGCGCATGATGGCACTCTACGTGGCTTCGCACTACAAGAACCAGCCGAACGACCTTCAGCTGCTCTCCGACGCCCCTGCGCACCATCTCTTCGTCCTCCTCCCGCCCCTCGCTACCGACGAGACGCACCTCCCGGAGCCCCTCGTCGTCCTCCAGGTCGCGCTCGAGGGCAGCATCTCGCGCCATGCGATCATGGATGGCCTGAGTCGCGGCTTCCGCGCCGGCGGCGATATGATACCATGGCTCGTAGCGCAGCAGTTCCAGGAGAGCAAGTTCGCAATGCTGTCAGGGGCGCGCGTGGTGCGCATCGCGACACATCCGGACTACGCGAACATGGGCTACGGAGCGCGCGCGCTGCAGGCGCTGAATTCGTACTTCAGCGGGGAGTACTTCGATGTTGGGGAGGGCGCGATGGAAGCCGAGCAGGAATATCCAGACCCGGCGAACTTCGATGAAGTGCATTCTGTTACTGATAATATCTCTACTCGACGCTAACAGTCATTTGATTGTGCCCCAGGATACAACCCTCCTCACGGATGAGCCGAAGGTCCGTGCGGCGACAGCGATGCCACCCCTTCTGCAACGTCTCACAGAACGCAAACCCGAGACGCTCGACTACCTCGGTGTCTCCTACGGTCTCACACCGCAGCTTCTAAGGTAACTACACCCGTGGCTAGATTTGTGTGGCGTCCACAACCGCTGACGATCTTATGCAGGTTCTGGAAGCGTGCAGGATATGTCCCGTTGTACCTACGACAAACGCAGAGCGAGCTGACCGGCGAGCATACGTGTGTCATGGTCCGCGGCCTGAACTCATCGACGGAGGGTGAACTGGAGTGGCTGAGCGAGTTCGCGAAAGGTTTTTTCATTGCCACTCTACTACGAGGCACTCACTGACGAGAATCTGTGTTCAGATTTCAGGAGACGATTCCTGAACCTCCTTTCCTTCAAGTTCCGCGAATTCGGTAGCGTCACCGCGCTCAGTGTGCTCGAAGCAGCAAACGCGGGCGTCAAGAAGCTCGATGAGGACCCCGCACGCACGCTCGGATCTGCAGAGCTCTCCATCCTCCTCTCGCCCTTCGATCTGAAGCGCCTCGACTCGTACGCGAACAACCAGCTCGACTACCACGTCGTCATGGACCTCCTGCCCACCGTCGGCCAATTGTACTTCGAGCGGCGCCTGGGGCCGGACGTGCGCCTGAGCGCGGTGCAGAGCTCCATCCTCCTCGCGCTCGGGCTACAGCGCAAGACGATCGAGGAGGTCGAGGCGGAGCTTGGGCTGCCCGTCTCGCAGGCGCTTGCGCTCTTCGTCAAGGTCGTCAAGAAGATCAGCAAGAGGCTGCTCGACGTCCAGAAGGAGGCAATCAGCGCGACCATCCCCGATCGTCGGCGCGAGCATGAGGCGGCTGAGGGGAGCGAGGGCAGGGACAAGGCAGTCGCGGAGTTCAAGCCACTGGAGACGACGCTTGAGGAAGAGTTGGAGGAGGCAGGCGACGAGGCTGCGCGCGCGCTGAAGGAGAAGCAGCGCGCGATGATCGACGCCCTCGACCTGACAAAGTGAGTGTTTCTTCCGTTTCATTTCCCGTTCTTCTGCCTTGAGCATTATGAAGCGCCCCCATTTGGTTTTCTGCTTCAGGCTTGGCATTTTGGAGTGATCCCGCTCGTTCTTCCATCCAACATGTGAGATCTGGAGATGGCGATGCGGGACCGGGGGTTGGCTTCCGCGTCTTCCCGCATCTTGGGTGGGGTCGCGGGGCCCCGCGGGGTTGCGCTCGGCGTGCTTGGCTCCCGTTCGCAGCGGGTCCGCTATCGCGTACCAGGCACATATTGCTCCAACTGTCCGTTTTATGCTTGTTACCTCGTCTCGTTATGGCGTGTCTTCGTGCGCTTGCGCTTCCTACTTCCCACCCACTTCGTTTTACATGTCAAGTTACACTCTTACACAAGACCTAGGCTGACCCTGGCGCATCGCGGGATATAACGTGCTCGCCCACACAGATACGCAATTACCGACGCGTCGGCGGACTGGAGCGCAGCGGAAGCCCAGGTCGCGAAACTCTCTCCATCCGCTGGGGCTCAGGGCAAGTCCACACTTGTGTCCGTCAAGACCGCAGCGGCTGCCGGGCAGAAGCGGAAAGCGGAGGACGCGGGGAGGGGGAAGGAGAGGGGCGGAGGTGGAGATAAGAAGGCGAGGAGGAGCATGAAGAAGACCAAGGCGCAGTGAGCGTAGTTTCGCATAGACGGAGATCTGGGCCGCCGCAGTACGTGATATGCAGTAAGTACTCGTTTCGTATTCGAGTCGTCGGCCGAACTCTGTACGTGTTGTAGAGACTCGCGAAGACCCCTCAATGGGCGGTGGCTTCGGTCCGAAGTTCCCGTCGGTATTCCGATGACGGTGGCCGGTCGGCTAGTTGTGCTTTCGTACTTCACCGACCGAACGACCCAAGGAACGACCCCCTCAAAATTTTGAGAACGATGGACTGCATCGGCTACAGCTGATATCTTCGCCTCGAATCCTTTCCAAATCTGACCCCTACAGCAATCGTCTAGCTTTGCAGCTGACAGGAGATGATCACAGTCAGCTGGAGGCAAGCTGGAGGGCATGATTATCTCATTTCGACCGTCTCCGTACCCGCGCTCCGATCACGACATAGAGGCTGAACGGCGCTTTTTAGCCTATTCGCCGACGGTATGTTGAATGGCCAACACTGTGGCTGCGGTTTTTCGTCCCAATAAGTAAAGCTCAACCACTGAAATCTGAGGTGACGGCCAACAGGGATAGGGACCGTGAGCCGTCCGAAGAGCGTCGCTCGGAACATCTTCGTACGCCGTGCAGTGCCCGTGAATGATATGAACGTTGCCAGGCAGCACAGCATGATGTTTTGTGCATTAAATATTCCCCATTCTGAATGCGCTGACATACCTGGCACAATCCAGTACACGCCGCCCGTGACTGTTCTACGTTTGGCTATTTGACAGGGGCGCCTGGCCAGAGGACCTTGGCAGAACAAGACGCTGCAAGGGCTGTTCATTCTTCCTCAGTGGAGAGGGCGAGATCCTCGTCGCTTGAGCGTTCCCGACACAAGGCTTTTCGGAAAGGCACAGAAAATAGAACATGTCTTTCGTCAGAGACAAAAGACGCCACGCTGGTGAAAGTCTGAGAAGGACATTCATTCTGGAAAATGGAAAACGTGCCACCTTCTCTAACTTCCTTCACGACGAGGGCATCACATCTAGGTAGCATCATACGTTGACTCCACTGCGCTCTACTAGGGACGGGCCACAAACTACCGCAAACAGGCGATCGGATACCAAACACTACGCGAGGCAGCTGCACGAACGCAACAACAGGTAAGATGACAAAAGATGGCATTTATATTGGCGGCCGACATGCAGCCGACACATCGCGCCTGGCGGTGCGACCGGTCGGGAATTCGAGGATGTTGGGCGGTGTTCTGGACGTTAGCCTTCCCGACTTCTGCAACCTGTAGGTCGACCGTCATGGCGAGGTGTGAAAGATTTAGGAAATCGTCCGGGGAGGTCGCTGAGATGGAGGAGCTGTCAACGGAGGCGCTCCGGGCCGTGTCAAGGCGGCGAATCGCAGACTTGCTGTTTCAAGGGGTATGGGGGAAGACATGTCGATGTCGAGAGCGTGCTGAACGTTAACGACGTGAAAACAAGTCCGCGGGTGAGTAGCTGGGAGGTGTTGTGCGAAGGGCGGTGCCGATGAGCGGGCGGGGAGGGCGGGAGGAAGGTCCGGAGAAGCACTGGGGCCCCGCAGTGACCCCGCGGGGACACATGAAGGGTTATGGGCCAGGTACGCGGGAAAACGCCTTTGCCTTGCCTTTACCGGTGGGACGCTCGCCCGAAGAAGGACATCCATCAGAGATGACACCCCTGACTTGGAGTTCACACACAAATATTCGATACCCGCGGGCGTATATAGCCCTCCATCGCCCTCTGCGAGCCTCTTGACGGCTGAGCGTTGGCCCCCCTTCCAGAGCCCCTCCTCCCCCAGGCTCCCCTCACAGCCATTCTCCCGTCTCCGCGTACCATGGCTCCCTTCTTCATACGCAACCTCATCCCCCGCCGCGAAAAGCGCACCGAGGGCCGCCCGCTCCTTGAGGCTCTCGCCAGCTTGTCATGGATCCAATGGGGCCACTTCTGGTCTGGGTACGTCCCTTCATTCTTAGCATGCCTCCCCTGCCTCCCTTTCGTTCCGTCCGCGTTGTCCGCGCACGACGCGAGAGAGCTTAGCTCGATCGTGGCTGATAGCTAATCTTGCATTTGCACATCTCTTGACGGTGGCCGCGACGTCCTCTTTCCCACCACCGACGTCCATAACATGCCGCATGACGCGAACGCCAACGACCAGCTGGCTCGCATGGACGTGCGATGCCATAGACTTCTTCTCCGTCTCCCTCTCCGTGTCCAGGCTCCAGACTCAGTTCAACAAGAACGCCAGCGCCATCGTACGTCCCCTTCCCACTCTGCGCCGCATATCTGGCAGTTGGCGCGTGAGCTAACCGTAAACCGATGTGTCAAGACAACCGCCATCACCCTCACTCTTCTCTTCCGCTCTGCCGGAGCGGTGAGTGGTAAACCCTTTGCTCAAACGTCCCAGAAGCTGATTGCATTCTGTATTCCATACCCGGTTGTGGTATAGGTCATCTTCGGTATCATCTCTGACCGGTACGGTCGCAAATGGCCCCTGGTCGCCAATCTCGTCTTGATCGCTATCCTCGAGCTCGGCTCGGGTTTCGTCCAAACCTTCAAGGAGTTCCTCGCTGTCCGCTCCCTCTTCGGCATTACGATGGGTGGCATCTGGGGCCTTGCCGCGTCAACCGCACTTGAGAACCTGCCCGTCGAAGTCCGTGGCCTTGCGTCTGGGGTCCTGCAGCAGGGTTACGCCGTCGGCTACCTACTCGCCGCCGTGATCAACCTGACCCTCGTGCCAGAGACGGCGCAGACCTGGCGCTCGCTCTTCTGGTGCGCGTCTGGGCTCTCCGCGTTCGCGGCGTTCATCCGGCTCCTCCTTCCGGAGAGTGAGGTCTTCATCCGCGCGAAGGAGGCCCAGCGCGCCCGTGGCGAGAATACTAAGAGCAAGACGCGGGTGTTCCTCCACGAGACCGGGGAGATGCTCAAGCGTCATTGGATGTTGTGCATCTACGCCGTTCTCCTCATGACCGGTGCGTATCTGTTCCGTTCTAGCATCCGCCGTGGCCGGTGAGCTGCGAGCTGTCGTTGCGGGAGCCGCCTGCGTCACCGGTGCTGAAATTGGCGAAGTTGATCCTGATTGGGATATGATATCACAGGATTCAATTTCCTTTCGCACGGATCTCAAGATTTGTACCCTACGTACCTGAAGGAGGCGAAGCTCTTCTCCGACCACAATGCTACCGTCGCGACTATTATTGGCAACTGTGTGAGCATGCTCCGTGTATGGTCCCGGGAACCCGCGCTCACCTTCCATTCATCGTGTAGGGAGCTATCGCGTGAGTTGATTGGAGGTTTAAGTAGCGACTTAGCATGCTGAACTATGCGGCTACAGAGGAGGCGCCATTGCCGGATGGGTCAGCCAGTACATCGGCCGTCGCCTGACGATCATGTACGTCTTCGTCGTGACTTCATCTCCGTGTCATAGCCTTGTTGACGTCTTCTCTTAGCATCTTCGTTCTCCTCACTGGCGCATTCATTCCGCTTTGGATCCTGCCGACGAGCTTCGGCGCACTTGCCGCAGGGGCTTTCTGCATCCAATTCGGCGTTCAGGGTGCCTGGGGAGTGGTAAGCTGACATGCTTTCTGGACGCACGGAGTACACGCTTCACCGCCCCGCCTTCTTGTCTACGTAGATTCCCATCCAGCTTGCAGAAATTTCGCCACCGGCCTTCCGCGCTACCTTCCCCGGTGTCGCATACCAGCTCGGTAACGTACGTGTTCATGAGTACGTGCCTGTATGCGCGAGTCGAACTGACCGTATGCGGCTTCCGGCCGACAGATGGTCTCTTCGGCATCTGCACAAATTGAAGCCAGTGAGTAACTTATCCTCCTTTGCGCCGATTGTTCCTACTTTTGACTGATGGATCTGCGCTCCGTCTCTCCTTCCTCCCTCTTATCCCCACACCTCACGCCCCACCCTGCCATACAGCCGGCGCGGCGCACCTACACACGACCGTGCGGAACGCAAGCGGGGAGTTGAAAGAGGTGTCGGACTACGCGACAGTACAGGGCATCCTGATCGGCGTCGTGGCGGCGTTCATCCTCATCGTGACGATCCTCGGGCCGGAGAACTACGGGTCGCACTTCGAGAAGCACAAGACGGCGTTCGAAGAGGGCGGCGGACGCGACGAGCTCGAGGACGAGGTGCGCGAGGTCGGCTCGCGCCCCACCAGCGTGCAGGTCGACGAGAAGCGGAGCACCCCTGAGCCCGTCTAGCACGTTCGCTGGCTGTTGGGTTATCTCGGGTCTCGACATCCGCATCCATCGATGTCTGTACGTGCGGATGAGCGATGACATTTTGGGACTGCGAGCGTTTGATACTGTATACGTACATGTTGTGTCATGACTTTTGACGACTGCGAATTGTGTTGTCCTGTTGTGTATTTGTAATGATATACCGTCTGCGTCTTTTTCCGACTCATTACCGAGCGTGTGTGGAAGGCCAGCATTTGGAAGGAGAAGAGGAAGAGCGATAAGTACGTGGGTGGCTAGTGGCTGACTGGAAGTAACACGGTGGTGCATGCAAGAACGAATTGAGCTGGATTGCGGATGAGACCGGCCCGATTACTTCCGCGTCTACATCGGGAAACCTAGACGCCGATTTGGAGGATCGTGGTGGCTTAGGCGACGGGCGCGTTCAAGTGCCACGCTAATACTGACTCTCCGAACGGGTTACAACTTGTTCTATACCTCACGATATCTAAATTCCAAGGTAGTCGCTGGCTCATGTGTTCTGTGCCGAGATGATCATCGCATGAGGCGCGTTGAATCCTTCTGGAAGTCCCAGACGCAAGGCAGATGCACGATTGGTTAACGTTAAATTCAGACACCAAACTCGAAAACAGTGCTTGCCCTGGGCCTGGGTGCGTTTTCACTTAGGTTCTTCTTATTAAACGTAGATATTACAGTGATAATAGTAGGATGCTAGGTTTGTCTGAGCAGGATTTCCCCGTTTTCAGGTGAAGATGGTTTTCAGAGGTACGTGGGCACGTTTTCAATGTTCGCTCTCTAGGCTGACTCACGATCGCCACACTCAGACGAGGCGAATGGTCGTGCTGATAGCGTTTCCGGGAGAGCCGGGATATATGTGGAATGCTATCGGTTTCATCACTGCGGGACGTACCTGACTCGAAAGACCCTGCGAGTCCTGAGTATACCTTTTTCTTTTTCTTTTTATTCAATCGCATGTAAGTGTCGCCACTGTTGCCATGCTAGGGCTCTGTTTGTTGACTATGACCTCAGCTTTTGTGCTGAAGAGTAGAAGGCGGCGGGGCCTCCCACGTCTATAAAACACATGCGACTGGTGCGACTGACAACCGCTACCCTTCATCTCCGACCACGATCTTCACACCATTATTGCTCGTCGCATCCCTCTCTCCTCAACTTCTGCGAGCCGCAGGGCAGGTATACTACCGTCCTCGTCGTCTCGCACTATCCCAATGGAGACCGGCTGGCCACGGTGCCAGAGGTGCAACTCCAACCTCGTGCCACCACAGGCCCGGGTATGTGCACCTTGCGCTTCGGCCAATGCCAGTGAGCACTGGCGGCCACTTTTTCCCGAATACTACTACCAGTATTCTTTTCCTCCCGCTCCTCCACCCACCTTCCCTTCACCTACTATTCCTCACGGCTATGAATCATCCGGGTTCGTTTCAATCTTCGATCCGGTGTCCAACGCATACTACTGGCACTACACTTTCCCACAATATGGCGCACAACCCCCTCCCTTCACGAATATTTATTCGTCGTCGCCCGGACCGGACTTTCGGCCGCCGCTCCCTGAAGACTTCCATGAGGAGGCGGAATCTGGCAGCGCTTACTCGACCTCGTCGGGTACATCGTTCGAGTCGACGATCTCCTGTAACGCTACTGCAGATACTGTCGATTCAAGGGGGCGTCCGCCCACCGTGCGTCCCAGAGTGGAAGATAATCTCGTTGTCGAAAGGGGGCGCCCTGTCGTCAGCTGTGGGTCTCCGCTCCGCCTTGTCTGGCGGAAGTTTTGGACGATCTTCGCAATCATCGCAGGAGCAGTCCGTTCGCGCTGGCTCTCTAGCACGGTGGCAAAGAAGCTAGCCACTTCATTCCTCAACATTCTCAATCAAGTACGCGTAGCAGATGCCGTGTACCTGCTACTTCTAATCGTCTTTCATCGCCGCGCGCCTCGGGTGACGCGCCGTGGGGAATGAATCGGTATGTCTGGTGACGCAAATCGAATATTAGGGTTGCATGCGCTGCCGCTTTACCCATCTGGAGAGAGTCAGAAGTGATGCGTTAGCAACTGCCTCGCGTAACGACATGTACACAACAAACATACCGCCCACACATATGTTACTGTATCTACCTGTGCCCCATATGGAATCCCCATTCTGCGTAGTCATCGCAGTCGTCATGGGGCTCGGGATATAGCCTCCCATGATCGTTCTTCGTCACCCGACCCTCGTCAACAGTGGGGACCCAGAGTTTGCCTCATACAGCGCCGACACTGTTGACGATACGCTCTTTCAACTCGTCTACGTCCTTCTGGCCCATGCCTTCGAGGCCGCACAGCGCCGTATCGAGGGGATCGCCGCACTTATTGCGATCCCCGACGATACAAACGAAGGATTTAAGAGATGCGCCGAACTTCGAGACCAAAAACTTTTGAGTTGCGGGTAAGGGAGGTCTCCAGAAAGATCGATCGGGAAGTCGGCGGGGATTGCATGGCTACGGCGAGGCCGCTCAGTGGTGTTGAGTAAGGTTGACGGAATCGTTGTCGTCACCGTCCGAATCTTAGCCGTCGGATTGCGTGCGTGTCGGGAGTATCAGGTTCTGGTGCTCCGCCCGGGCAAAGCGCCCTAAAGTCTACCGCAATGTCCGATGTGGACGTCGTCTTGCTACGACGGACGAAGAGTACTGACAGCCCGACATTCTTGCCTGTCCGCACGAGTCAGCTGTGGCAGGGCAAGAGATTGATCGCTAGAATAAGCGGCAGGGAGAAGGTTGTTGTTGCTGTTGTTGTTTGTTTTTGTCAAATATTATGCCGTCGAACTTGGTCGAATTGTTCTATCATATAGGCCCGTAGTTGGGACATTCTGGATCAGGCGTCGGACACCTGTCTGATGTGCCTCTGGTAAGTACACACATGTGTCGATGGGGAACATAGATCGGTAGGTTTAGTGGGGACTGTTTTCGGGACTCTGCACTGATAATTCTATCGATGAGTAACGACTCATACCCTCAAAAGACGTAACGGTGTTTGGGACTCACCAGGCGACAACGCTCCCTTGAAACGACCTCCATCTTACAGCCAGTTCCGCCACCCGCTCTCATCCCACCCCTTCTCAAACTCTTCGGCAGAGAACTTCTGGACCGCCCACGTTCGCGCCCTCGTGCGCATCGCAATGTCAGCCTCAGGCGACAACGTGAGCACCGTCCGGAACGCCTCCGCGAACGTCTCGGGCGACGTGGCGTGGTACCCCGTCGCCTCGCCGTCCTGCGGTACGACGATGTCGAGCAGCGGCCCGCCCGACGCATGCGCGACCACGATCGCGCCCGCGGCCTGCCAAAGCACTGTCAGCCTCCACATCAATCTGAACATATGAAGGAAGCGTACCATGAACTCAACGATGTTGATGCCGAAGTGCTCGTCGACCATGGTCCCCAGTCCGATGCTCGCGCGCGCGAGCCACCCAAGCATCTCCGGGAACGACGCGTTCACGACGAAGCGGACCTGCTCGTGCACGTCAAGCTCGCGCGCGAGCAGCCGGAGGTTCTCGACGCGCGTTGCGTCGCCGACGTTCCGGCTGCCGCCAACGAGGACGAGTATGACGGCGGTGGGGCTGGGAGCCTTGTATTCTGGGTGCTTCTTGAGGAGGGCATGGAAGGCGCAGAGCTGAGCTTGGTGGTCCTTCTCCGGCCTGTGTCATAGTCGTCCATGGTACTTGTGGCACGAATGCACCATGTACTCACCTAAACTGGGCGATGCTGAGAATGACGCGTTCGCGCCCCTCGAGTGGTAGAGTGGCCATCTGTCGGGTATCGCAGGACGGGTAGACGATTTGCGCCTCCTTTAGACACTCAGACCGGCGGCGGGAGAGGAGCTCGAGGAGGACGAAGGGCGGGAGGAGGTGGATCGCGTCGAGGAGTTTGTCAGAGTATTGGAGGATTGAGTCGACATGGCCCTTCGTCCACGAAGAGTTGACCATGATGAAACGCGCTTGGCGGAGGGAGTATGCGTAGTAGTACATAAATATGCGGTAGTATCTGCCGGGTCGGGTTAATGATTTCGAGGCTAAGCGAACACAGGGTACACACAATAGTTTCCCAAAGCTGAGGACGTTAGAAGAGGAGACCGATTCGGAATTAGTGTGCCCTGCCGCACGGTTCTTTACGCGAGACACCATTGTTGTGCTGATCGTAGGATAGTGCACATATGCGCCGACTGGAATATTCCCCAGGAGTGAAACCACGGGAAAGGTGAACGCGTACCCCATAGTATCTGCAAAACGGGTTATAATCACGTTTCCGAACATGGCAGAGTATGATATTCACCGACAAATAGATCTGGTATCAGTATTGACATGGCCTCCCATACGAGGTACATTGAGCCAAGGCTCTGCCCGAGAAGGGTGAAGCGAGGCCACGTCGAGTCCTCCACGAGGTGTCGCGATTCCAGGAAGACGAAATATAGGGACTTCGGAGACAGCACAATGTCGAACCTTGCCTACGGATGGTGAGGACGTACGGCTATGCATGACAGGCCGACCTCATACCTTGACTTTGTCGATGATCTTTTCTTTCGTCGTGTCCGTGTCTCCGCTATATACGACGGAGATTACATCTGGTTCTTTCCTTTGGATGGCAGAGATTGCAGCCCAAAGAACGCGTTCGCCGCCACCTCCAGCATTACTTTGTGAAGCTGCGTGAGATGAGAGGCGCATCCACTACGATGCTTCATGCAATGCTCACCAATAGGGATGGAAGAACCCTATAACCTTCTTCTTACTAGCATCCTCCACGCCAAGTTCCGAGAATAATGCTTCCTTCTGTTTGAGATTCCTTCGGCGCAGTCCAAAGATTTGACCAGTCGTTTGGGCAACTAGAAGAGCGAGCAGGAACCCGACAAGGGCCAGAAACATGACGTGCGAAGCGATATCGCTAGAGAGTCCTCAGAATGATTTGTCTTCCCTCTTGTCAATTCGACCGCCAGACAGTCGCCAGAGAGAAAAGCAGCTCGAACAGGACGTATAGAAGAAGACCGAGACTGGATGGATGAGCTTCAGCCACTGGCCAGCGCAATGGCTGCGGGCGTCTCGGGGAAGAGCAAGTGCGATGCCGAATGTGAGATCGAGGTCTGCTCTCGCCTTTCGCTCCCATCCCTGTCCCATCCTCTCCTTCCCACTGCCCCTCTCGCTCGCTGTCCCCGCCCTCGTCGGCGTCCACAACCCACTTTCTTTACCCTACTGGCGACACCCGATGGACTACGACCGCAAGTCAACCGTATCCTCCTTCTACGGCGGTCGCCGGAGCGGCGACGCCCTCAACGCCGACTTCCCCGCTGGAGCTGCGCCCCCTGCCCGCCCGCGTGTAGAGTCAACTTCCTCCTTCTACGGCGACAGGAACTCTCGCGCAGATGTATATGATCACGGTCCTGCCGGAGCCGGGTACAATCAGAACTCCTACTTCGACGCTGGGCGCACAGAGCCAGTCAAAGGAGGCGGGGATGAGGAGGCGGCGTGGGACATCTATGCAGACTTCAACAACGCTGGCCCGAAGTACTCGTCGGCTTTTGGCATGGGCGACACTGGGTGCGTTGGTCGGGCTTGCAGGTAGTTTGGAGGTGTGATTGGCTTATATTGCAGAAGTTATCGTCAAGTGCCTTCGCCAACACCCTACAGCCCACAGACTCCTGGGTGAGCTAGTCTTGGCGCTGTGCCGATCTACGTCTGTGCTCATGCTGTTCCAGTTTTGCGAAACAGTCTGCGGCTTCCTTGACTGAACAGCAGCCAGGAGGTGTTGAAATGGTGACGGTACCGGCGCTGGGGCCAGAGTGGAAGGCGGATGAACTGCATGATATGTCCAAGAAGGCGAAGCGGGAGGAGAAGATAGAGAACATCTCTTCAAAGTGGAAGGCTTGGAATCGTGGGCAGACCGGTCTCTGTGGCAGGCACTTTACGCGGAAGTTTACAGCCTGGTTTGTCTTTGGGCTCTGTGCAGCGTACGTATCGCGCATTCATATATACATCTTCGAATTCGTATGTGGCTGACTTCGTTCCAGAATCGGCCTCGTCCTGGCGTTTACGATCCCCCGCGTGCCTGCGTTCAGCACGAACCAAATAGAACCCATTTCCCCCGCTACAGCGCCTTTCAATAAGACCGTCCCCACTGAGTTCAGCCGATTACCAGCCAACTTCTCGTTCCCCGGCATGATGAAGCTCCAGGCCGATACTGGGGGGAACTTCCTGCCACTGACTTTCAACAACATCCACGGCACCGTGTTCGACCTGACTACAAATCGGCAAGTAGCCACAGGCGACACTGGCCATCTTACCGTCCCGGCAAAGGAGTTCCCCATCGTCAACCTAAATTTGAACTTTACCTACGCTGCCGTGAATGATTCCGATATTACATGTACGTCCTGTTCTACGAACGCCTAATATCACTCATATCATGTCTACTCTCAGGGAACAACTGGTACAATGCCTGCAAAAACAAGGCCGTTGTTTCAGGCGGCGTGCGTCAATGTACGTACTAGTCTCTTTCGTCTCCCGTCCTTGCCCATGACCCATTATGAATGCACTGAACACTCCTCCAGCTGTCCAATTCCGCCTGCTCCTCGAATTGGACATCGCGGGCCTCATCGGGAAGCGGAGCGCATCTACGGAGGTCACAGACGGGGCGTGTCCCATCGAGCTCCCCACCAACTCCGTCTGATTGCCCCTTCGTCGCGAACGTTTCGGATTCAGACCTTCGTTCGGTACCTTGGATGTCTTCAATTCCCCACTTTTTAGTTACCGCTTGGACCTTTGACAGAGACGGACTTTGCTTGCCCCGGACCGCAGACAGACCTGACCTGACGCTATATTCGCATTATCGCCCCATGCATATCGGCCGCGTTGTTTTCACCTCTAGTATCTTATACCATCGTATTCTCTGACGTAGTCCGTTATTGCTCTGAGTGACGTTTCTTTCTTAGGCAAGATTCGTTTGACGGTAAGCACCTGAATTAGCGGCTGACAAGATGTTCGCTCTGTAGACTCCTTCGAGATAGGACGGCAATGGACGTCAACGAAAACCAAACCTTGAGCATAGGGCATTGCAACCGAACTCTCCCAAGGACTCAGACGTGGAACATGGCACCCCGGATCCCCTCGAATTCAACGGCCCTGGAGCGCATAGAGCGGTCGAAGATCCGCCACCGCTCAGGTGCACACAGCCCGCATATCCCGTTGGGATCAGAAGATGGAGGATCGACGTCAAGTAGACGACGCATCTCCCTCGCTGGCCGCGCCGAACATGTAGACTCCACCATCCAAGGTGCAGACACAGAAGACCAACATTCTGTGGTTCTGGTGCGGCACTCACGCGTGTCGACGCGCAGCATCCCGTCGCGTTTCAAGACACTCCCCGAGCTCCCTGCAGAAGCTAGAATGAGCAGTGATTCTCGCAAGCGGCCCAGTGGCTCTTCTCGTTCTCCTTTGCCTCCGACGCCGGATCGCGAAAATGCGCGGATCGACCCACGACTGCTCATTCCGTTATCAGCAGAGGGCGACCGCAAGCATGGCGCAGGAGGGAGCTTCACCCACATACCGCTCACCCCACGCCCAGCGCAGCTCGGACGGGACCGCTCTGGCTGGACCATGCACACCGCTCAGTCTGGAGCCTCGAGGTTACCCACCGCCAAATATGACAACTCTGAATCTGGGGTTGGGGCGATGGTCAAACGCGGTCTGACCTCGTATTTTGCCCTTCTCCCCGCCTTCAACTTCTATCCTTTCCGCTCTCGCCCAGTCCCGGCACGGACCAGCTCGCAAGGCTCGATGTCCTCACACATCTCTGCCTCAAGCGCGAGCACCGCCGTCTCCCGCTCCTCAACCCACTCCCTCGCATCTTCCGATCGCGAAAAGCCTGCGCACGACCTCCGAGTCCCGACAGCGATCAAGGACAAACGGCCGCTCCTGCTCTCTACGTGGAACACCTCCGACAAGTTCACGCACAAGTTCCCGCGGCCCCGCGCGCTCAAGGGCGGGAGCTGGCTCGGGGTCGAGCCCGCGTCAACATCCACGTCTGCCTCCACTTTGGAGGGGGGAGGCTCGGAGGACGAGCTGGGGCTGGGGATGGACCGCCCCGACCGCTGGACGCCGCACAAGTGGTGCCTCGTCCTCTCCGTGTGCACTCTCCTCGTGTACGGCGGAGCCGGGCTCGTCTGCTCAATTCTGACGTGGTTCGGAGGTACGCCCACCCCTCCCTCCCTCCTCTCCTGCACCACTTACATCGTGCGCGCGGCGCAGCATGGAAAGGCGCCGAGGTGATGTACGTTGCAGACTACGACCTGCTCGTCCTCCTCACACTCGCGTCCTCGATCCTCCTCCTCTGCTTCCTCCTCGGCATCGCCGGCACGCTGCTCAACTCGCGCCCGCTCCTCGCGTGCTACGAGCTCCTCCTCTGGCCCGCCTTCCTCGCGCTCCTCGCCGCCGCCTACCCCGCCTACAAACGGCACACGTACGCGCTCGACCGCAAGCTCTCGCTCGCGTGGTCTGCATACTACACCCCCCGCGGGCGGCTAGCCGTCCAGGACGCCTTGCATTGCTGTGGCTTCCTCTCCGCGCTGCACACCGCGACGCCCAGCGCGACGTGCTACCCGCGCACGCCGCTGCCTGGGTGCAAGGGCCCCCTGTGGCGCTTCGAGCGCGCGCACCTCGCGACGCTGTCCGCGGCGCTCTTCGCACTTGTCCCGCTGCATGTGCTCAATATCGCGGTCGCGCTCCTGTGCGCGAACCACGTCACGCGCACGTTTGGGAAGGGCATCACGCCCAAGCGGTACAGGCTCAACGTCGACGACGTCCGCGCGGACGCTGCAGCGCTTCTGGACGCGGTGAGGGAGAAGCACGCCCGGCACATGCACCCTGGGCTGGCGCGCGCGCCATCGAGCTGGACGTCCCGTGGGAGCAAGGACCGTCGCTCCGCGGGCGGAGAGACGAAATGAGGATGGGCTTACTTACTTTAGGTTTATCGGCGACACTCAAGTTAGAGCAGCCAAATGAGAGATAGAAAGAAGTGGTGGATGGTGGTGGGTGGTGTATAAAGAGGCGGTATATACAATCTAATAACACAAGACACCCTATACTATGTACTTCTCATCTATGCCGGACGCGAGGAGCGAGGAGGTTAGCCATGCACGATCATGAGAGCGATAGATAATGAGTAGGCTAGTCCGCACAGCTCTCAGTCCTCAAAGCCTTCCTCCTCCTCCGCAATCATCCGCTCCGCCTCGAGCGCAGCCATGCACCCGCTGCCCGCCGACGTGATCGCCTGGCGGTACCGCTTGTCCTGCACGTCGCCCGCCGCAAACACGCCCTTGACGCTCGTCTGCGTCGTCCCGGGCACCGTCACGATGTACCCATCAGGGTCCGTCTGCAGCTGGCCCCTCACAAGCTGCGTCGCGGGCTCGTGGCCGATCGCATAGAATAGGCCGTTGACGGGCAAGTCCTTCTCCTCCCCACTGAGGACGTTGCGGATGCGGAGGTTGTTGAGGAGGTCGCCGTCGCCCTGGCACTCGACGGCGACGGTGTTCCAGAGGATGGTGATCTTGGGGTTCGAGAGGAGGCGCTTCGCCATGATCTTGGACGCGCGCAGCTCGCCGCGCCGCACGAGCACGTACACGTGCGAGCCATATTTTGTCAGGTCTGCGTGATGATGGCGTCAGTTGCTTCGTAGGAGGGATGCAAGGTCGGCACGCGGCACGGAATGCTCGCGGGGAAGAAACGAGCTGCTGCCGCACACGGGCGCCATATATGCATCTCGTTCCGCGTCGAACGTCCGAGGGCGCATCGTGCCGAAAGAAATATCGTAAGACAAGAGGAGCACTCACAGGTTGCCTCCTCCGCCGCTGAATCGCCCCCGCCGATGACCGCGAGAGGCTTATTCCTGAAGATGGGCACGGCGCCGTCGCACACGGCACACGCCGAGATGCCGCTCTGCCAGTAGATGTCCTCGCCCTTGAGGTGTAGCCTTTTGGCGGACGCGCCCGTGGCGATGATCAGGGTGTCTGCGGTCTCGGGCTCCTCGCCCTCCTGGAACTCGCGCCAGTAGCGGAACGGGCGCGCGGAGAGGTCGACCTTGGACACGGTCTCGGTGATGATCTTCGTGCCGAACCGGAGCGACTGAGCGCGGAACTTATCCATGAGCTCGGGTCCCAGGATGCCGGAGGGGAAGCCAGGGAAGTTCTCGACTGTATAATGGGGAGAAGGGTGGCGTGTTAGTCACGCTGCGACTGGGGAGGTAACTGGGAGCTGATGAGGCGGGGATAGGATAGAAGCTGAGATGATCGGGTGTAGATTGCTGGTCACTGTGCCCGAGGGCACTTCAGAGATGGATGGAGGTGTAATGTGCTAGCCCGTATGTGCACAGACCACGCATACATGCTCCGTCGCAGGACCAAACATTCAACATCCATCATCGCAACAGCCCGCTCTACCCCAGGGATAGGATGTAAAGCGAGATGGACACGGAAGACACGCACCATCCGTCGTCGTCGTGAGCTGACCGCCGGCTGCAAATCCGTTGGCCATGAAACCCTCGAAAAGCACGGGGTTGAGGTTGGCACGCGCCAAGTAGATGGCTGCCGTGTGGCCTGCAGGTCCTGAGCCGATAATCACCTACATCATCGTCCATCTCAGCTCATCGCAAACATTCTTCGAAGAGATGATCCGGATACGTACGACTTTTGAATGCATCTTGTTGCTCTTGGGAACATTGGTGGGCGGGATGCTTGTGGGAGCCATCTTGGACGGGGAGAGAGAAGAGGAGGAGTACTTGGCGGTGGCGACGAGGGGGATAGCTCTAAAGAGAGCGGGGAAGCGTAGATTGGATGGCCTCAGCGTGGCGGACGAGGAGCAACTTATACCGCACTCAAAACTGCCAGTCACGGTCGACCAGCGCACCCTTTGATAATCTGCCCTTCTGGAATCACGTGGGCAGAAGTCACGGTAACCATGACCAAGAGGCGCGCGGCGGTTTCCTGGGATGGACGGACGTCCAACAGCCTTTGGCGGATTCCCAGCCACTGAGAGCGCGACAGATACCAAAACGCTGACTCAGAGTTGCAGTCCGCGGCGCTGTGCCCTGATACCTATCACAAACCACAGCAAATTCCATAAGTCGGCGACGTTGACCTGCCAACATCGCGCAATCGCACTCCTCCCAATGTCAATCCTATTCGGAATATGTCAGGTGAGTCGTCCTAACCGATCCAGTTGTCGCCTCTCATCCTCATCTCCCACACGCCAGCCAATCGCAATGGGTAGCCGTCCCCGCCTTAGGTCCCTCGTCAGCGATTCGCTGGTCCCCGGTCGACAGCCATCTCGCGGCAGCCACGCGTCTTGTCCGGTGCGACGCACTCCTCCAATCAGCACTTCAACTGCCTTCCCTCGATAGCCGGCCATCGTCTCGGAGTCCCCAAGATGGTCTTGATAGAAGCAACTGTAAGCCATGCAGGCGGCCCGCTGCAGGAAGGTGGCATAAAGGATGACGTGGTCAATGACGGGCATAAACGTCCCCAGAGCTTCAAGCAGCATATCGCCTGGGCGCCGAGCGCGGGGGTCCCGAAGATGTCCGAGCCAGCTTGATAGCTGGGTCGGTTCGCTAGAATGTACGCCAGTCATTTTCTGTTTTTTAGTCCTCTAGGGGGCGGCGTGCACACAACATGCCGATCACTGACGAAAGGAGTATGGGTGGTTAACCAATGCACTGGCAGTCCTAATCAGGAGTTTCCGCGCAATCGGAGATTTGCCAATCTACGTCTTCGCGGAATGACTCGACCGGCTCTCGCTCGTGGGATGCGGTATGGTCAGCTATCAATGTGTCTACTGCAAACGAGCATCTGAGTCGTCCCTCAGGCTGCTCATTAAGGCATGTCCTTACAGGCGACTGCGAATCTCCAGGAAGGTCTCCACGTTTCTTGCCTACGCGGAGAGGCGCGTGACTATCCCTTTCTCGAATGGCTTCGCAAGATGCGAAGATCCTAGACCTTTCTGGTCGTTGTTCTACCGATAGAAGCGTTCGTTTCGTTCCAGTGCCGGACCTAAAGCGGCCATAAAATAGCGGAAGGGATGCACCCGGCTTTCAAAACATTGGCCGTGCATGCAGGGTCCAATGCTTCCCGGAGCTCGGCCATGCGGCTCGGAACTACTGTATGAATATGCAAAGCATCTCCAGACCGCACTGGCAGTGACCTGCTTTCGGAACGACCTTATTTTCCTACCTGGCAGGGCGCTTGAGAACTTAGGAAGTTAGCCCTGCCTGCTGCTTGCTCGATCTTCTTTAGTTGGACGGATCATTTTAAGGGCCGTTTGGCTGCTGATTACTTCTCGCATGGACTGATCCAACGTCTAATGCAAGCAAAAAGGCTGTGGACTGTACCGGGGCATCCGGTGGCTCCCGCCGCGCGGTGTGAACCGCACAAGAACACGAGGAATTGGTTGAACGGAAGGCAATTATACACATGGTTTTGTTGGCGTTTTCGCCACTTGAAAAGAGAGGTCTTGAAAGCATACAATCGACGTGAAGCAGTGCTCGGAAGAGAGAGTTGCGTAGATCCGCAGCCGATTTCACCATCCCTGCCCATGGTCATTAAGCGCCCAAACTCGCACAGCCACCTACCAAACGCCTCAGGCTGGGCTTGGGCGATGGGTAAGAATGCGACCTTCACTTTGATTCGACTGGCGATATACACCACGACGTCCATCAAGACGGCTGGTTATGGAAGGTTATCTTGCCCATATGGCGGACAGATATGGGATATGTAAACCCGGCGTTACTGCGTGAGCGTACGCGGACCCCCTCAAAGACCCATCCGCCACCAACAAAGTCACTGCTGAGTGTCAGGGATTCGGCCCCCAACAGTGAAAGCTTGAATCATCATAGCCACATTTCTTTCACAAGGATACTGCAGTGTGGACATTAGCACCGATCGGCATCTGCATTCGTCATTGGGCGATACTATCTTTTAAAGAAGTTATTGAAGTTATTGGGGGGCGGGACAAGGAGGTGCATGGTAGCGTTCGGTCCCCACTGAACGGCATCTAAGACTGAAAGGCGATCCGACATCAGCCTGCAGTTTTGAATACGGGAGGGGCCACTTATTCCTAGGGAAAGCCGCGTGCAGCCGCGGCCCCACAGAAAATGCGGAGGAGTGCATGACCGGGCCGGGCTGCTCAGGCAGAAACAAGAAGTCGATGGGAGAGAAAGTGATATCAAGACATAACTCAGCATTGTTGGGAGGTGGGCGAGGAACTGTAGGAGATACACGGAACCAGACTGAGGCAGCAGTCACTGTAATGCTTGGCCACTTCTTTGCAACTACATGATGCAATCAGAGCAAGAGCATAAAGCGCGAAGTTGACTTATATGGGTAGATAAAATCTTTGCCAAAATTTGTCCTAGACACCGCTGACAGTGATGCTTCCGAACTTATCCTACAGTCTAAGCAATCGTAACGGGGTAATCAAGCCCGCACCTGAGGCCTGCACCCTCGTCGCTGATCGGCCATCCACTCCTCAGCAAGCGTATGATGACGGCGGTTCACCTCGTCCCAAACAGATCACTCCGCCCTGATCAGCACCTCGTCCGCTTTCCCTTGGATATCCGCAACCGTCTTGTGCCCCGCAAGCCCTAGCGTAAGCTCAAAGTCTGCCAAGATAGTCTTGATGGAGGCTTCGACACCGGCCTGTCCCGCGATCGCAAGCCCGTATGCATACGGCCGGCCCACTGTAGCGAATTTTAATGTCGATTAACGAACGAGGGTGGATAGACCTAGCACGATGTGACTCACGAAGCACAGCCTGGGCCCCAAGCGCGAGTGCGCGGAAAATATCCGAGCCGGTCCTGATGCCAGAGTCGAAGAGAACGGTAAGCTTGCCGCTCGCTTGTGCCTCCCGCACTTTTTGCGACTTCATGATCCGTTCGAGGGCGACGAGCGAAGAGATCGAGCCGTCGATTTGTCGTCCACCTGTACCAGTTAAGTAAGAAGCGGTCAGCACATATCCCAGCATTCACAGGCCGCCCCGGCCCCCAGTATGTCACGGGACCAGAATACATGTTCCCTTATTGCGGGGTCCACGTATCAGACCAAATGGGTACTGCCCACGGTCCTGTAACTGTTCCAGGGGGAGATATGCGCATATACACGGCATTCAAATGAATGACCGGCTACACAGGATCCACATCCGCAGATCCGTGGTATACGGTTAGAATCTATGTGGCGCAGTAGAGCCTCCGGATGGGCGGACGCAGGCGGAGCCTCCGAGCCGGATAACTCTCGCATTCGGTTATCAAAGACTCGAGCATCATGCACCGATCCATGTTCCCGTGTCTTTGCATAACAAAAATACACAAGCGATAAACGCCATGCCCACGTTCCGCCTTGCCCGCTGAAGACCTCTCCCATTTTGGACAGACGGTTTGTCATGACAAAGGCGGACTATGCGCCACCTTCTGGCTTCGCTTCCAAACCAGGAGGACGAGCCGGAAGTAAAAGCATGACAAAACGAGTGCTTACCATGGTTAGACACGATAACCCCATCGATGCCCTCGTCTATGGCGATCTCAATGTCCTACGAAACCCATCAGTGACCACCCACACACCAAAACCCTCCCCAGACATAAACACACTCACCTGTACAGCCAAAAGCCCCTTCACGACCACTGGCCCCTCCCAATTCTTCCTCAGGAACCGCACGTCCTCCCACGTCCTATACGTCCCATTGACAACCTCCTTCCCCCACGCCGCCGCCAACTCGACCTGCTCCCTTGTCACCTTATCCCCCTTAGCATAGAGCTCCCTCAATTTCTCTGCCTCGTACGGGAATTGCGGCGCCTCCGCCTCTCCCTGCACCTCCCTCCCCTGCGCCCTCATAAACTCGGGGTCGGACAGTGCGACCTGGATCCCGACCCCATGCACGAACGGCAAGAACGCGCGGTCAAGGTCGGCAGGGCGCCACCCAATCGACATCGTGTCGACGGTGACGACGAGCGCCGAGTACCCGCTCGCCTTCGCGCGCTGCAGGAGCGACAAGGCGTATACGTCGCTGCGCGGCCAGTAGATCTGGAACCAGCGCCCGGCGTTGGGGCCGTTCGCGGAGGCGATCGCTTCCAAGGAGCGAGAGGACGCGCCGGAGACCACGAGCGGGACATTGAGAGCGCCGGCGGCGCGCGCGGTGGCGAGCTCCGCGTCTGGGTGGAAGCAAGATTGCGCGCCGATGGGGGCGATGAGGAGGGGTGAGGGGTAGGTGACGCCGAAGAGGGTCGTCTGTGTAGATCGCGATAGTCAGCGTCTCGTTTCAATGCAAACAAAACGTGCGCCTGGGCGATTAAGGCTGCGGAGGATGGGGCTCGAGATATACTCGCCCTTGAAGACACGGCGGCACAAGCGGAACGTACGCACCTCGATGTTACGGTGCGTCACATCGCGAAGCATCCGGGGGACGATCTGCCATCGCGCAAATGCGTTCCGGTTGGCACGATGTGTCTCACCAGTGCCTGCGTTGCCGAACAGGAATCCCCACGCGCCTGTAAACACGAGAATGTAATCGTCAACATGTTTAATTTTGGTTCGGCTGGAGAGACAAAGTTCAGTCGGTCGCGGAGTACAGGTGCCGTTGTAATCTCCGCCATCGCTTCCAAGGCCAAGCGCGACAAGTCGGGAGAGGATGTCGATGAAGTCACATACCAGGATGGTCCTTCAGTTTCTCCCGCGCGGCTTCCTCGATCTTGTCTGGCTCCACAGAGCCAAGTGGGGGCCCGTTTAAGTTGCTGAATAGTTCCCGTACGTAACCAGTCCAACGTCCCACGGACGCGCCGTACGATCTCTGATCCTGGCCACCAACGTCGGGTAAGCCCGCAATAGGTGCAAGAGGTGTGCCGTCTAGGGCCATCGTTGGAAGGGGTGTGGTAGGTTGGTCGCTGAGAGACAATGGGGTGAGAGGAAAAGTGACTTGAGGGGCGCTTGGTGCCTGCAGGCTGGGCGATACCCTGCGATAGGATTTGGGACGTCGAATGGCTTCCAAAATGGACGATCGTTCAAATAAACCGGTACTCACTGGCTCTCCGACCGTCGCGCACCGAAGGCACTGTCGGTCTCCCATGCCCCCGGGGCCACGCGATAAGGAGTTCTCGACGGGCGGGGTGTCACGGGTGTTTAGCTTGAGAGGCCTGGCACTTTATTTGGCGGCGATAACGACGTCCAAGCGCTCCCATGATCCATGACCGGGTGTAGTAGGGTCTGTGTTGTGATTTTCACGGCCTAGTAGCCAAGGAACTAGAGAACGGAAATCCTCAGAGAGATGCGGGTGAATCGCGGCTGACTCAAGGCTGATCTGAAGGCGGTTGTCAACAACTGGTCGGACCAACGGCGGGTTCCAGAGGTGTGCCGTTGGACGGTTCAGGATAGTCTGCTTTCATTTGACCCCCTCGAACCGTAGGGTGCCCATTCTGGGTTTGTCATCATGGTTTGATCTCCGACGACACGTCAAGATCTAAACACCATCGACGCGTCGACGCGTCTCGAGCGCTCTTGAGCTCCTGCACGCATACGTCCCGGCTTCACACATCGGTGGTGCCGCCATACCACGATCTGACGATCCCGCTCAGTCACAATTATATACCATATCTATCGGAAGGGTAATGCTACGCTCGAAGGCACTTCCGTGCTTCGAATGAGGGGCAGTCTATCAGGTTTCGCCACCGCCTAGGGCACGAGGAACTATCACTGCACCGACACCCTCCGATGCGTTGTCTCTCTCGTCTACGATGATACATGTAGTACAGAGAGTGCCCCGCCGTTGGCATCCAACCAAATGTGCATTAGACTCGAGAACCATACTTAGCTTGTTCTGTCCCAAAGATGCCCATTCTTCAAGTTTCAGTTGTCAACACCTCCTAATAATCCACGGTGGAAGTGTCCGGAAGGTTGCGAGCTGCCGTGAACATGAGTGTTGGATGGCAGCCGCAGCGACAAAGACCATAGCACCTGAAGTTCGTGGGGCCAGCGTGGAAGGGCGTAAATTTTCCGGCAGCACGTTCTCGCCGAACATCTGTCTGCGAGCGGTCCGTTGAGGGTTCGAGGACTGGAATAAGAGAGGGGGGAGGTTGGGATGACGTACGCACCGCGAGACAAGAGTGGTACAGCGAAGGAAGCCACGGAGACGTGGCTGCGAGCTGATCCAGAGGAACGAGAGCCTGAGAAAAGAGGGGGTTCCAAGTCTGCGGGACCCAGGTAGCCGTCGAGGGAGCAGCGATACTATAAGTCGTGAACCTGCTAGAGCCTTCCGAGGTTGGACTCTCCTGGCATCGAAGAAATCAACAAAATCCTGGATAGTCGCGGCTGGAGTATATGTCGCCGTCAAGTCGATAATGGGTAGAGGCAGATAAGTGGCAGGAGGACAAGAGCGTCGAGAGGCAACGAGCGAACGGGCGGTCCGGTGCGCTGGGTGGCTTCAACCCGATTAGGCCTTTTTCCTGAAAAGGATTTTGGCCCTATATGGTTACCCGGATCTTTCGGCATCGTCAAACTCCGCTGATTAGGGACCCTACGGTGTGAGGGGCGCGTTTGAAAGCAGACGTTATATGACCGTCCTCCCCCCACGCACATAGGTCATTTATCGTCTGCCTTGGGAGACAAGGTTCAGGACATGTTCACGACCGAATTAACGACAACACTGGTTTTGGCGATCGGGACCATCGGCCCGCGGCCATTCAGACAGTAGCGCCGGACCGTGGCGCCAACCTGCCGCGGCGTCCAGCTCCATGTTCAGGTAATTATAACCGCTCCCGTGTACCTCGTCTTGCACAAGTTATTGGCAATGCCCCTAGGAAGCCGTTGAAAATTGAGGTACACACGAAGATCCCACGCAATCCTCAGCAATTGCATCGTTATGCCGGGGGGTGACTTAATACATACTACCACGGCGCCCTGAGTCGCCGCGAGTCTACTACTGTATAGATCAAACCAGGTCGGCGCGTCACATGTCACGAGCCCCTCCGCTTGCCGGATTTTGGCCCTCTGTCACCGGTCACTTGGCCCGCCGCCGCCCCGCCGGATCGTATCCAACCTGTCACAGCCCGACCCCCCCGCCGACCTGGTGTGATCTATACAGTACTCACGGTCCCTGCGGGACTCGGATGTAATCTCTACTCTCGCCATTCTCCCCCGCCAAGCAGGGAATACTTAATCACAATATTTCCCTTGTGATATGATATTTCTTTCAGCACTTCTGCGTTGGTCTGACCATGGGATACGTTCGAATTAGTCTGCGAAGTCACCACGGCGATCGGTCATGACAAAAATCGCAGCCGTACCTCTTTACGCAGGAGGCACGGGGCAGGGTACATTGGCCCGCTCATCCACATCGAGCGCAACAAGGAATCGGCTGACCATGTTGTACGTCGCGCATGTTGCGACCGCCTCCACCATCTTGCGGTTCACGGTGATCTCATCGTCCCCCCGTTCGATAAAAGCGCGGCGAAGCGCCTCAAACTCCTCGTCCTGCACCTGCACGTTTACCGTCATGCTGTCCGCCAGTTGTATAACCAAAGCTTGGATGGGAGAGAGCTGGCCAGGGCCGGGTGATGCCAAAAGAGATTGAGGCATCTTGGTGTCGCCGATGCGGTTGAGCTGCTCAGTCGTCACGCCAGCCGTTCTCGCGACGGGCTCGTGCTGGACCCATTCGAACGATGCGCTGTTGCGAATCGCGATGCGGAGGATCTAAACATAGTACATCAGATCCGTACGAATCAGTGATCAAGGGCACTTACCATGATCTCTCGCAGATCATCTTCGAGCGTACTGCCGGTACGAACAGCACCCAGGAGCTTTGACCAACCCTCTGCGATGGGAGGCGCATTGAGGAGCATCGTGTCGAGGGGCGACAGACCCCGGCCTCCTCGTCGTGCGCGGATCTCGTCCGCGATCGGACCTAGGGTATCTTCTGGTACGTATGGAACGCGCGGCATCGAGTGTTCTGTCAGCTTAGGCGGCCGCCACTGGCAGTTGACTGCGAGGAAGAGGGCCTGAGCAAAGTATCGTAAGCCCCCGTAAGCCGGATCTTTAAAGTCCACCAAGTGCTATGCCATGAGATCACCGGGACGGAACGTCGTGAGAAGAACAGGCTATTGTTTGCTCAGTTCGAGGGGGCTCCTTAGTTCGGCTGATGCCGTGAAAGGAGTGGCAAGAGTGTTGCACTTCGGGGTGTCTTTTGGTTGGCCCATACCGTGGATCGGCCTGAGAAGGCGGCTCCAGATAGTTAACTTTCAGCCACCTTGACGAGGACACGGAAATTTGGTGTAATCAGATCTATACTGCACAGCATGAGCCTCTCAGTCTGTTGTATAATCGCGGGAGGCGGGCTAAACAGTACCTTCATATAAGGTCCAAACACACAGCCCACACCTCCAACGACGAGGTCAACGATCCTGTCCTGGACAAAATGACATTGCCCACTAAAGCTGTCCACATACAGAAAAAAATCAAAATGACAGCAAAGCCCCCCACGATGCGAGCAGACCTAACCCAAGCACTAAGCCAAGGAAGCCATCCCCACCCACATACAACCCCAACCTACACTGATCATAGCGAGCTGTTCACCGGCCTCACGAACGTCCGCTCACGCAGCCCCGCCGAGTCAAGTCCTTGAACATCCCCAACCGACTCGCACTCGGAGCCACTCACATCCGTGTCGACCCACTCGCTCGTCTCCCCGCCCCCAACGAGCGACACCGGCCTTAGCGGCGGCGACACTAGGTCGATCGCGTCCATATCCGTATGGCGGAGGGGTGACGGCTGCCGGACCATCGGTGATGTAGCGAACATCCTCCCCTTACCCTTCCCAACCGTCTCAGAGCGCTCAAGCGCAGGCGGCACGAGGAGAATCTGCGCACCCGCCTCGTCTTCCTCTGTTCTTGGGACGGGCGTCGCCTCCCGGTCATCGTCCACGTCCCTGTCCACGTTCGGCCGCCGCGCGCTCTTCACCTCGTGCAAATGGGCACTACGCGCCCACCGCTTCGCCGAGCGCGGCACGGGCCCAACACCGCCCCACCCGCCAGAGTTCGAGCGCTGGATGGCAGGCCGGAGCGCGTGCAGCGACGCAGGAGACAGCGGCAGCACCCCCGACCCGCCCACGCGATGATGGGTGAAGTGGCGACTAGTGGTGGGCGTATGTGGGCGCGCGGTGCGGCTCCGGCTGGAATGGTGCGATCGACGGCTCCGCGCGGGTTCGTCGGCGGTGCGCAGGTCGAGTGTAGGGAATGCGATCCGGTTCTCTGTAGAGACGAGGCGATGAGAAAAATATGTCCACGAATGAACATTAGCGCAGCATACCTCCGGCTTTCTGGCTCGACGCCGTCCGAGGCGGCGTAGAGCTTCCACGGAATCGGTTCACCAGCTCACCGCTGAAGCTAAGCGTGCGACGGCCCCAGTCCCGGACAGACATGCGAGTCTCCGGTGGAGCCACATACTCGCCCCGGGAGCCGCGCGTGAGCGCCATAAAGACAAGTACGATAAGCAGGAGGCATAGTTGGGCAATGCCGAGGCGCTTCTCGAGGATCACCTGTTTATAGACGCGTATCAGGATCTGTGGGGAGAAGACATCTCGGAGAAACGGCCATACCTCGTCGGTGAGGTAATTAACTCTGTAGAGGAGCAAGCGCTGCTCGGCCTCCAACCGCTGCGTCTGCTTCTCAAGTTCGATGACGGAACGATGGTACAGTTGAGCTTGCGCTTTGCCCTGGTTCCGAGTGCATGTCAGCGATATTGAGGTCAAATCGTATGACACTACTCACAATGCCTTCGAGACGACCGAGATCCTCAGTGAGCCGCCGGAGGACCTCGCGCATGCCCGTGGTCTGCTCCTCGACATAGCGCGCGTACAACGTGGTGTTAGCCTCGAGCGCGCTGAGCCGGTTCATGATCGTCCGGTAAATAGACTCCCCGCCGGTAGAGACGGGTGGCGAATACGATGGAGAAAGAGTAGACAGCGACGAAGCGTCGGGTGCTGTGGCAGAAACACGGGAAGATGGGGATGCGAAATGCGGAGACGAAGACGAAGATGGAGACGAAACCGATTGCGTGAGGTCAATAAACATGGATGATGGGTGATTGTCCGAGCTCGTGGAGTGAGCGTGCGACGAAGGCAAGGACGAGGATAATGATACAGGCGTATGGTACACTGGGTCGGAACGGTGTCGTGATGAGTCATCGGACAATTCTTGTGTCTCGGATTTTGGTGGAAGTGAGTCGGGTGGTGAATGAGATGCAGAGTTAATGGTGGAAGACGAGGACGTGAAAGCGTACTGGGTGGAATGGGGAATATCCGCGGCCGTGGGTATAGAGACGGTGGGGTTACTGGCGGTCGTAGAGTCGTTACTACCGATTGTTATGGGTAACGATGGGACGCTGCCGTTGGCGGTTGAAATGGACTCAGGAGGAGGGGTTTGAGCAGGCCGCGGGGGCTCAGCAGCGACCTCTATTGGTGAACTCGCCTCTTCCACAGACCGCTTCGCGCGGCTCTCTGCTTCCCATGTCTCCCACTGCCATTCTTCGAGCTGGGTGAGGCCGTAAACACGGAGAAGAGAAAGCGGGCAGTAATATTCGCTCCCATAGTGAGAGTGGAAGTCAATCCTGATGATACGATAGAAGTCGCGCAGTGTCGGGGGCGGATGAAAGGACTTTCGTTTCGTTTCAGCACCACGCAATAACCCCGAGACCATAGCGCATCCCGCTCACCTGCACACCCCTCGCGTTCTTTGCGCGGTACGTGCCCGCATGCACCCACTCCTTCGGGTCGGTTGTATACTGCTTCGCGACGCTAACCTCGAAGTCCTTGAACACGCCGCTGAAAAACTCGAAGTTCGCGAGCTGCACCGTGTCGATACGGATGTCCTCGCAAAGCTCAACGATGACGAACTGTCGCGCCTCCTCGCACGGGCTCAGCATGTACCTATCCTTCTTCGACGACAGGATCGCGCTCGCGGACTTCGCGCTCTTGTGTGTCGCGTGCACGCGCGCGGAGCAGTCCAGCGACGCGTAGTTGAACCGGTCTGTGATAGGGATGCGCATCTGCGGCGCAAGCCGTTCAACGGGTGGTGCTGGTGCGCCATGCTGTTGGAAGTCGACCGGGACGGGGTGTTGTGGTTGCGTGTGTGCCTGTGCGGAGGAATGTGACGGATCTAGGGGTGCGGTGCCCGAGGACTCAGAGAGGTTCTCTGGTGGCTTGTGTACAGGGTGAGGGATGTCGTGTTCTGAGAACCGTTTGGCTTTCCAATCCTCGAACGACAGCAAAATGTCCTCTTCCGCGGGAGGCTCGAGGGGCAGCAAGGGCCTGAGACAGCAGATGGGTTCCTCTGGCGCCTTGGGGGCAAGGAGGGCTACAGCGCGAAAGGCGTCGTTGGGAGTAGTCGGGGCGGCGAGAGCTGGGGATGCATAGAGGAGGGCTAGGAGGGACGTCGGAAGCAACGAGAACATGGCCCTCCTCGCTGTCTTCGTCGACGGCCGCCACGTCGTAGTCGCAAGTCAGGGACAGATGAATTTGTTGTGCGGGGTGACGACGAGGCACATCGCCAAAGTTATCTTATCACTCTCACTGGCGCCCATAGCCACGTCAGTTCCGGCCCACAACTCCAAGCCTTTCACACGGTGTCTCAGGCTATGTTTGTACCACTCGTTACAGGAGCACGCTGGAACGAAATGTGGTATTATATGTACCGTACAGCACATGGATGTAGAAGAAAGCATTGACATTGCTGAGTGAGTGTGTGGGCAGCGCTGGTGATTGTCCATAACCAGGATGCACACTGCAGTGTGCACTCTTCCAACGCTGTATCCTCGGGGGTGGAATCATCGTACCATTTATGCCGAGCACTGTGCAAAGCCATGAGGATCTTTCCCAAGGATAATAGTGAACGGACGTACCACACCCGTGACGTCACTTGCGCGCGAGTTCATGATGAGGGCAACAATGAGACCATACAGACCCAAGACTTCAGCGAAAATAAGAATAAGAATCTGCAAAATGCATCAGCTCTGAACTTGAACAGAGGTTGCTCTCGAGAGTCGGTGGACGAAAGGCAGTCTTCTTGACTCTTCCGGCGACCACAAATCCCTACTTCGGGCCTCCGTTCGCGAGATGGGCTGAACCAGGGAACTCACCATGCCGACGAAGAGCCTGGGTTGCTGTGCCGTGCCACGGACACCAGCATCTCCGACAACACCAATGGCGAAACCCGCGGCGAGACCAGCGAGACCGACCGAGAGACCGGCGCCAAGCTGAACGAAGCCCTGGAAGAGCGTCATCTCCATTGCGACTGCCGCACTTGAATCAGAATACGCTCCTGAAATCAGCGCGAGACAACTCACGGTTTCCGGAGATGAGCACAGACACGACGAGACCGTAGATCTTCGGGGAGACATATGAGTGTCATACGGGACAAGGTTCAACAAGGCCAAAATACTCACAGCGATGATACCAGCCATGATAACTGGGATAACACACTTCATCATGAGGTCAGGTCGGAGCACTGACATGGCGGAAATGCCAACGCCAGATTTCGCGGTACCGTAACTGAAGACATGGGTCATTTCTCCAGTACATCCTCGTCGCTCGCGGAACACTCGGCTCACCTCGCACCAATGCCTACGGCGAGATCAGCTGAGTCGTTCGGATAACCAACGATGCAAGACTACTCACAGGTGAAGACGATTGCGCTGGTGCAGCCCTGGAAGTGCGGTTCGTCATAAGCCCAACCGGAGCAGGCACGCGTCTAACGCGCAGGCAGAGCACTCACCATGGCACCAAAGAAGGGCGCGTAGACAGGGCACAGTTCGGACATGATGACTGTAAACGAAGACAAGGGTCGGGTGTGGGGGACAGCAATGTCGAGGGTGGACGGTAGGGCGAACAGCAACGACGACGACGGCTAAGCTGGGGGATCCGAATCGGCATGCGCCGGGCGGAGAATGAATAGTTTGGAACTCCGGGCCCAGCCCGCACGGACGCACGCGGTACTGCGAGACCGACCAGTGTTGTCAACCCTTCTTCGACGGCTTCTTCTCGAGTCTCCTCGGGCTTTAGCTTGACTCAGTAACCCCAATCGTGACGGCTGAGGGACCTTCCGGAGCCACATGGATACTCGGAATTGGCGCCTGGATGATTGCGAATGACGACACCATCGTACGCTATATCTTGGCTCTTCCTGGGTGGGCATCTTGGTCTTGGCTGGCAACAAACCACCTGCGAGGCTAGCATTCTGGAACATGCATTCCGACATAACGTCAATGATGCACCGTAGGCAAGTACAGCCATGCGTGCCAGAAGCACCAAATGCACCGCCTCATGCCGCTGCCAGGTAGTGGCACACACGCAGACCCTATCCTGGAATATCGGTACATCTCCGCACACTCTTTCTGGCCACTCGACCATATTACGTGCGTGTATTGGTCCCTTGGTGCTCCCATTGCTAACTCAGAAGTCGGATTGCACAGCCCCGACTACTGCCGCCAGGATAACAAACCCACATACGAACAAACCCATCCGACGCGCCCCGGAGCTTCGCAATTGGATGACGGTCGTCCGGGGTTCAACACGATCGGAGAACCCGGCACAGACATCTGGGGTCATTTGGGGTCATCTGCTCGTCCCAAAGACCCGGCCCCGCCCGACTTGTGCTCAAGAACCACACTAGGGAGCGGCGATTTCACGGCCGGCCGTACCACTATCTCGACCTTTTCGTATCCAATCCTTGTCCAATCCACATACCTCCATCCTCCTTCCTTATGCGCAGTATTGAAGACTCTTCTGGAATTCGGATTGTGGTCCCCCGGACAAGGATTGGAGGGCAAGTGTTCACGACGCCGAGATGCCGAGGTGTTTCCCCCGATTTCCGTGAACTGGACGGCTTGTTCGCTTGGCTTCTTGCGAGCGCTCGCTTGTGGCTTCCCAAGGTAGCAGCTGTCACAGTATATGTGTCTCTTTTCAGCGTACAATGGTCGATCTACGCAGGGTCTGCACCAAGCTGCCAGCGTCTCCTGGTCGTCGATGTCTTCTTAGGGTCCAGCCAGAAGTCTCCGTTCACTTACCATATGTCCGGCTCGCTGGACTCTGCCCGCCGCGGACGGACTTGGCGGACTTGCGTTGCGGGCCGCGCCTATGTCTGGGGCTGCTGCAGGTCAAGGAGGCTGTACGTGTGTCTCTTTCAATAGCGTTCCTACAATCCGAATCCGCCCACGCGCCTAAGCCACCACCTATAAAACAGGACAGACCTGCTTCTTTCCACTACCCCCACCCTCCGACGCTTTGTCGAAGACTAGCTTTACCCCATATTCCTCGCTTGCTCTAGCCTCCCACCCCTCATCCGCAAGTAAGTCATTTCCCTGCTGCTCCGCCGCTCTTGCCTTGATGTTTAACGTTATCGCTCCCCCCACGCAGTCCACCCATGTCATCCTTCATCGCTCCTACCAACGGAGCTCAAGAGGCTAGCGGTCGTATCTCGTCTACGCTTATGTTCGCGATGATCGGTTGCCTGTGTATGTGCCGCTCCCTCCATCCCTGCGCCCTTGGGCTCATGATTTCCACCCCCGTGCCTGACGCCAATTGCCAGTGGGCTTCGCTGGCCTCGTCGTCGGCTTCCTCCTTGTCGCGCGCAAGTCCTGCTGCGCCCCACGTCGCTCCGCGGTCGACGCGTCCCTCCCTTCCTATAACGACTCCCACCACCATCATGTCCACCCCACCGGCACGCGCCGGGGCTGCCCTGTCGCCACCCTCTGCGACCTCCAGTGTCCCCACTGCCTGAAGCGCGGTGACAAGAGCAACGATCGCTCGTCGCGCGTATCTCTCGAGTCACTCGAGTCGCTCTCCCCGCCGCTGCCGCCTCCCTCGATCCCGTTGGCCGCACATCGGCCGCCCTCTTCGCGCCCACGCGGCACGACGTCATGGATCCCTCGGACCGGGTCTCCCACTTCTTTTGGCCACGCCTCTGCCGGTGCTGCCACCCTGGCCACCCCCACCCCTGCCCCTCCCCCATCGTACTACTACGTGCCCCGCGGCCCGGTCGGGGGACCCGCACCCCGCTACCGCCAGGCATAGACGCTATCCGGTCTATCCCTCGCTCTAGCGTCTGCGTTGAGGTTCATCTCCACTCCTTCCACATCGTCCGCAGTGTGGTACGCTGCAGAATCCAAATAACCTTTTTTCTCCCCCTTCCATCCGAGGGCGTCCTATCCGGATAGGAATGCGAATCGCGATCATACTTCTGCTTCTGCCTTTGCTTCTGCTCCTGCTTTGCCATAGTCGTGCACCTTGACGCCTGCTGTCTCGATAGCTTCGTGATGTTGTCTCGCACCTCATGTATTCCCGATGCTGTATTGATACCCCCGTTGAATGTGACTGCGGTGTTTGATTAAAGGACCGAAGTCGACCGCGCACGACGTCAAGAGTACCCGGGCGTTGAACACTTCACAGGGCGCGCGCTTGAGAAGCAAGCTATCGGGTCATTGAGGGAGGCCCTCATCGCCCGACCGAGACGGGATCTTCACTCAATTATCACCATACTTGATCGACGCACTCCAGTTGGAGCGTCGAAAGTCACGAGGACGGCTTCGATCTCGGCAGGGTATGGGTATCTGTCCTCCCAATTTGAGTGCCCAGGCTCCGGAGCACCTTCCTGCTTCAATTCATCATTCGGTTGCTTGTCAGGCGTCCAGAAGTCTCTTCCAAGGCTCGCCGCCACGCTTGCTTCGGCCATACCATAAAGCAGGTTCCAGAGACCATCATGCAACAGTGACCAACATCTCTTCAATGCCGCCGGTACAGCAAGCATCAGGTAGTACAGGCAGGTGGTTTTGGTCTGGACAACATGGCCTCCCTAATTGGTGGTTACCACAGCCTCATGTCACTCTATTGACGAAAGGGAGCGGAACGAGAGCAGCTTATTTTTTGAAATGAGAACTTCAGAGTCCAAACAACGCTCCGATGCCACTCTAATACGAATACAAACACTCTTACAACTGCCAACTTCGTCCCCCCCATTTTGCTTTCTTGTGCCCAGCATTATCGCATCTCAAGCATCATACGCGATGCGCGCCCCCACCCACGCGTACGGGTAGTTGTGTTGGTAGTAGTTGCGCACGGTGCGCCGTTCCGCGAGCCGCGGGATGGTCGCGTACGAGCCTCCGATCACGACCTGGTGGTGGGTATCGAAGAAGTCGGTGGAGTACCTATTCCCCATGACGTACGATGCGTACACAGCTGATTAGCGACCAAACGCACGAAGTGCGGATGGAAGGGGAGACAGCACGCACCCAGGGTATAGCTTCGACTGCACGAAGCCCTCGTGCCTGTCGAAAACGGTGGACGTCCACTCCCAGACGCCGCCGTTGTGGCCCTTGCCGCCGTCATTGGGGCCACCGGTCGTCGCCGGGATGGGATGCCAGTTTCTAAAGCCTACGTTGGCGCCGCCCTCGTAGCCGCACTCGAACTTGTCCAGGAACAAGCGGAGCTCCGGCTCGGTGGGGATCCGCCCGCCCTTGACGTTGGCGTAGACTGACAGGTTGTCGTACGACGTCTTGATAGGCCAGTGCTGGGCAATCTTCATCGGAACCGGGCCGTACAAGGTACGAATCTAATCGCAGAGGACCAGCGCTCAGCGCTCACATTTGAGCAAACGATAAAGCATCGACGTACGAAGACTTCCCCGTTGAGCTCGACCCAGCTCTTCGGAAACTCGACCTTGCCCTTGCCGTGACCCGTATAGAACTCGTAGAATTGCCCATTTGTGACGGGACGCCACTCGATCTTGAACTTCTCGACGCTGACGGTGCGTTGGGGATGCTCGTTATCCCATCCGAGCGAGTGTCCAAGGACATCAGCCGAGTCGTCCTGGCCTTCATCGTCGTCATGACCAAGGCTGATCTCCGTAGGGCCCAGGATGACCGTGTCGGTAGCAGGAAGGGACTGCTTGTCCCACGACTCTGCTAGAGCCTCCCAAGGCGGTGGGATAAAGCCAGCCGGAGGGATCGTACCAGTGCCGGCGCGCTGCAGAAGCATGTATAGCAAGGTCTGCAAATCGCCATATAAGTAAACGCTTCCACACGACAAACGTTGAGTACTGATACCAACCTCGACATGGAATGCTTCATGCTCGAGTGTCATCTGAAGCACTCGCGCAATCTTGCGGGTGGGCTGAACCTTTCCGGAGTCGATGTCGCGGTAGAGGTTCATGACACGCTCGCGGACCCTCGACTGGAACTGCAGGATGTTCGACAACGAGGGCCAGTCCTCATCCTTCTGGGGTACTTCAGAGTGCGGCTAGAGGAGAGGAGGGTTTGAGCAAAACGCTACGAGAGCAGCACTCGGGGTACATACGTGACATTGAGTAGGATCATCGACGTTGGGGTCGATACCACGCTCGAAAATGTACTTTCGTACCAAAAGTTAGCGCATACATCTCACAAACACCGGTTATGACACGCCAGAAGCGACGTACCTTGAACTCTATGGGCTCCGTATCGGGTTCCTGCAGAAGCTTCGACAGGTGGATGGACAAGAAAGCAGGAATATGTCCACAGTAGAACAAGCAGATGTGCCGGAGGTCAATCGGCTTCTCAAACAGCATAGACGGAGGGATCATCTGACGCGTGACGAAATCCCACGCGGCCCACATGTCGCGCCACTCCTCCACAGTGGGGAGCGAGAATGGCGAACGTGCGACCGAGTTAGGATCCACCGAGGACGGTATCTTGAGCAGAGGGAATGAGAACTTCGGACGCTCGAGGAGCCAGAGGGAGTACTGGGACGAACTGTCGGTCCAGCGGTGGACCGGACGAAGGTTTGCATCGGTAAACAGCGTGCACGCGTCCCTCTCGGAGAACTGTAAGCAAGGTGAGTAAGAGTGCGAAAAGAAGAACAGACGTGCACCACACCTTGTGTGAAACTTCGACGCGGATGAGCTCATCCTTGACGAAAGGGAAGTGCGCCTTCGTCTCAGGATCAATGACCGTTTGGTCGCAAATTGACTTATAGTACGCCTCGTGACGGCCTACCTATATGGATAAGCATCTGTTCATTGCGCACAAATAACGCACTTACGTAGTTCCTCGTTGTACGTTCCGACGTACTCCCACTTGTCTTTGTCGAACAAGTGGTCGTCGCCGAGAGCGCGACCCGCGCAAGTCAAGCCATTCATGATGAACTTCGTCGTGATACCCTTCGAGTCGTTGTATGCCGCTTCAATCCGCTGCGTGTCGTTTCCATGGTCCATGCCAAGCAGGAGCGTGTCGCCGGAACCGGGGCGCAGCGGCAGAGACTTCAGGAATGCGGCATCTTCGCCGCGGGTAAAGTTGCCCAATGACGAGCCGAGGAAAAGGATGTGGAGGGGCTGCTGAGAGCCGGGCGTAGAGGGAGGGGTCGCCTCCGTCTCTTCGGTATGGCTTTGGGAGGAAGTGGCGGAGCTGGGGGACGCATGTCTGCCGATCCATTCCACCGAGTATTTAGGGGCGAGAGAGGTATCGATCCTCTCGAGGGAGACATGATCTTCAAGCCCACCCTCTTCGATGAACTTGAGGCCGTCATCATACGTGCCACACAGGCCAGCAGTAGCGACTCTGCCTTCGAGTTGGGCACCGACTTCAGAGGCGTTGAGTTCCATGAGTGTACGCTCGAGTTCGCGCTTCTCAAGGTCGAGAGCGTGGTAGCTGATAGGGGGGACAGGGGAGTAGTTGGGGACGAGGCGAGCGAACGCGCTCAAGATAAGGGACGTCTTCCTGAGCGCACTGCCAAAAGAGGGGCTGTCAGAAGACGGCTTCGTTGGGCAACGGACCGTGAAAGAAATGTCTTTGGTGCATATGACTATACGTGGAAAACAGATCTCTATGGTGCAAGGGTCGCGACCAGCGATTTTGGAATAGAAGACAACATTACGTATCGCGGTGGGGAAGTCAATGACAGCAACGGGCGTTTAACGGTGCAAGGACGCAATGACGATGCCGCGGTCGTTGAGGACAGTATACAAAACAGAAACACTCACCCTGCGCCAAGTTCGACCACCACCTCGTCCATGAGGTCACCTTCAGGGCGACTTGCGCGCATGACCCGCACAATCTCATCCGCTTTGTTCTTGAGGATCTCCTCCTCAGCTGGGAACAAGTAATATTCCGTCGCATCGGTCGTGATTTCGTCGTAGATGCGAAGGCCGTGCTCATCGTAGAGAAGGAGAGTAGGCAAGGTCTTGTAACCAAGTGGCTGCGCGAGGCCCGACAAGATCTGGTCGCGGATCGAAGAGCCGGGGGAAGGCTCACCACGAGCGCGTATGTCCATGATGCGGACAGCGTTGGCGGGGCCGTTGGAAGCCATGGGGAGCAGCAGGGAGCAGAGAGAGCGGGAAAGAGCGAGTAAGGAGGTGCATTTCGAGTGTTGAATATATACCTTCTCGGACTGAGCGGCGGTGTTTTAGAGGCGAGAGGAGGGGATCCAGAGACGATGTCCCAACACCGCCTGTAATTGCCTATATTGTCAGTTTATGTAAGCGTCCCCTTCGTTCCTGCTTACCCCCAATGCCCAGACCTCCCAACCCAACATGAGCCTCATCATCACTTGACCTCACCTCCCCAATAGGTCCCGCCCGCCCTGCGCCCGTTTCCTGGGTTAGCTTGTGCATGTGTCGTACAGCGGCAGTCGAAGGTAGAGCGTCGCGCTCGGCTTTCATCATCTTCGCGTCGGAGCGATAGACAAGTGTTCCTCCTATGACGACAGGGGCACAGGCATTGCGGAGAAGCATTTCGGGATTGATGAAAACGTAGAACCAGGATAGGAATAGATCACTCACTCGGTGTAGCTCGGTATAGGTGCTGCCAATACGAGCGCTATCATGGAGCGCTCGAAGACGCCTCTGGAACACAATGGGGCGACTTCGATGAGCGAAGCCCCCCCTCGTCTCCCATCTTGATGGAATAATGCATGAGCACTTCTTGGTATGTAACAAGGAAACCAGTTTACGCACCTCGAGAGTCCAGAAGCGTTCTTCCTGAGTCGCTGCCGCTTGCGCAGTGTTCGAAAACAGAAGAAAGCAGAACGGGTTTAGGCATTCGCCACCCACGGGCAGACTCAACGACGATTCACAATCGCCGTGTGTGTGCCGTCCAATTGAAACCCATACCGGTGGACCATTGTCTTCTGCGCCAGAGCTTTCCTCGCCCCCGGCAGACTAGGCTCCATGGGGCAATGAATTATGAAAGAATTAGGTATATTGGACGGTTCGAGGGTATGATGGAAACGCGGATTCGGGTCGAAATGAGTCAGCAACAGATGTTGTCCGCGCGAGAGCGTAGTGGCAGAAGATGTAGCGGTCCTTCGGGCTGACAGAGCACCCCGAGATATCCAGCACGAATTGAATTGAAGCCCTTAGGACGAGCGCGCGAGTTAGGAATAGTCGGCCTTCGTGAAGTTACACGTACGCACCTGTTCAGCAACCTCCCATGCACGGTACATCTGTTCCCCTCCCCCCAATACGTCGTCCTATTAGAAGCTCGATGCTGCTGTTGTCGGATTTTTGGCAAAGTCGAGGAAGCGGATTGGAATTAATCAGCCAAGAGCGATGATCGAGGTAGCAAAGGCCCCAGTATATGAGAGGATCTAATGGATGGGAGACACGAAGAAGACGGTGTGCTGAGGCGCATCCACGGCCGAATCGTCCTTTAACATACTCCAACTGGCAGTGGCAAAGGTCAACGCATATCGCACGCGTTATGGCGACATTTTGGCGCAAAGGCGTCTCAATAATCGCCGGTTTTGAGAGGCATTATCACATAATAGCTGAGATGACGCTATTCAATAAGTCGTTTGGTTCACGCCTTCTGGCCACAAGCAGATGAGGATAACAGAGGGGAACCATGGACGTCCTTCAAATTCAGCGCCCCACTTGCCAGCGAGGCCTATCATGGTGAGCCTGTTACGTTCATACGTGGATGTTACGATTAAATATCGGTGGGATGAATACTATGGCCGTAAGGCCCCAGACTGAACATACTTACAGCGATCGCTAGTCGAGGTTGGGCGGATAAGTGCCATGTTTTTGTTTGAGGGACGGATACCAAGCAGGACTGTTGGTCGAGGCCCTAAACGGCCAATTTCACGTGGCTCCTCGGGTTTAGCCGAAAGGCGGCCAACCGAGCCTCGAGCAGCAAACGACCACTTTCTAACAGACTGTAAGTTACCACATCCATCCTTGTCAGGCAGCAGTTCGCAAGTTTGTCCAGAGGTTTTGATCGCTTCAATGCCATTGATCTTCGTTACTTTTCAGGTTTACACTTTAATACCGCCAAGATGGTCCGAAAAGGCTTGTATCGTAGCAATGACCCGCCACCCCAGAGGCTCTCAAGGCGGATTTATATCCCTGAATCTCCCCCTCAAGTTGTTCCCATCGCTGTCGGGAAACTGCACCCATCTTTCACCTTATGCCTCCATTCAGCCACTGGCGTACGGAAATTCACCTCTGGTCCTCGGTTGGCGTGAAAAGTCCATCTAGATCCCCAGAACGGCGACGTGGAGGACTCGGCCAGAAGGATCGCTTCGGATTGGAACTCGGGAAGTGGGCTGGATTCGCATTTCATTCCGAAAATGGACAACATAATCGGGTATTAGTTGGACACTTCTAATGATACTTGCAACCTTCGCACAGCGTATAAGCGGCAAGGGGATGATCGCAAGGCGGCTGCTCGATAGCCAAGCGAAGGTGAGATGGAACTGATGGAAGCCTGGACCATCTATATACAGTGGTCCACAGCTCATACGGTGACCATTCTAGAGACTAGCGGCTTGTGTGGACGCAACACCACGTGCGTTGAATACCTCCGTCACACCGGAAGCACTTGTGATGGGCCACCATGTGAGTTTAAATCGTCACATTTTGCAGGGCCCGCAGAGCTGTGAGCTTACGGTGTAACGCTAGCGGCGTCGCCACAATATTCCACAGGACTACGCTGTGCAGCGCATAGGAGTGCTCCATGAGGCTTCGGTCGGTCAGGCTTCATAATATTGTGTCGGTTCAAGCTATGCGTTTGCTGCAAGGCATACTTAGCAGATGCGGGGACAGACGTTCAAGAGGTGCGCTATTTATAACTTCGTTTCAGCGGAGCTGAAGGAGGCGGCTGTGTAGCTGGGGAGTTTATGACGACCTCGCCCGCGGTGTTGCTGGTTGCAACTTATCGGGGCATGGCTTATCGGACACCGTTGCACTATCACTTCCGCTTCCCATGTCTTCTGTACCTCGTCCTGGCGGTGCCCGCTGGTGTGGGTTGATGACATGTACGGCAACTCTCACGCAAATCCCTCGTCTCTTCATCACACGGTCATCGGAAGGATCTGTCCTCCTGCTGCGCAAGAAGCATCCTATTTCACCGCCTTAGGTGCTGTGGCATGGGCTGTATGTTCTCCCAGGGACCCTTCAGAGGGAGACTCTGCGATCATGCTCGGGGCAGGCCAGCCTTCTGCCAATCAGATGCGGACGCGACCTTTTACCTTCTTGTTGCTATCCGCAGAGCAATGAATAGCTCCATAACTAGGATCTGGACCTCCGTCAGGTTTGTTCTCATGGGCGATATTTCGGGCCTTGCGACGAAGCTTCCCAGCATGACGTGCTATCTCTCCTTCACTGTTCACAGGACCATGTTCTCCATGTCTACCAAATGCAGACTCGCGATGACGAAGCCCTGCCCTCAGACCTACCCGTATATAAGCGTCCCGCCGTGTCCTTCTCCCTCCAGAACGCCAGAACACCTCCAACCACAACATGTCCTCCCTTCCCTTCATCGCTCGCATCGCCTCTCGCCACGCGAAGGATATCCTCACCCGTGACCGTGCTCGCGCACAGAAGATCATCCAGAGCATCAACCCTCACGGCCCTGCTTTCCGCGAGGCCCTTCGGAAGCGTCATGAGCACCACCACCACCATCATCACCACCACCCGCACCACGGTGGCGGAGGCGCACCCTCCGACCCCTCCGACCCCTCCGACCCCTCCGATCCCAGCACCCCTTCCACCCCGTCCTCTGGTGGTGTTGACGTGACCGACGCCGGTGTCACATACACCGCGTCTATTGGTGTTGGCAACCCGCCCACGCAGTACACCCTCCTCATCGACACCGGGAGCTCGAACACCTGGGTTGGTGCTGACAAGTCCTACGCCAAGACCGGCACCAGCAAGAGCACAGGCGAGAGTGTTGTAAGTCCTCACTGTGGCGCTAAGCTCTGGGCGTATCTCACCAAACCATTTACAATTACAGCAAGTCAGCTATGGTTCCGGTTCCTTCTCAGGTACCGAGTGTACGCATCCTATTTTTCGGTTTTCAAGAAGACACGAGCTGAGACATGCTGCAGACACCGACCAGGTGACCATCTCGGACAGCCTAGTCATCCAGAACCAGGGTGTCGGCGTTGCCGACGATGCGCAGGGCTTCCAGGGTGTGGACGGTATCCTCGGTATTGGTCCCGTTGATCTCACTGAGGGCACCGTCTCCGACAACAACCCTGTCCCGACCGTGACGGACAACCTCTACTCTCAAGGCACAATCGCCAACAACGCAATCGGCATCTTCTACCAGCCGACCACCGAGGCTGGTGCACTCAACGGTTCGCTCAACTTCGGCGGTGTCGACTCGAGCAAGTAAGCTTTCTCTACGAAGCACTCTTGTGTAAATGATATACCGATACACGACACGTACTATAGGATCTCGGGTGACGTCGCCTACGTTCCGATCACTTCCACCTCGCCCGCGTCCAACTACTGGGGCATCGACCAGGACCTGACGTACGGCACCTCGACGACGCTCCTCTCCGGCTCCGCGGGCATCGTCGACACCGGCACCACGCTCCTCCTGCTCGCGACGGACGCGTTCCAGGCGTACCAGGAGGCGACCGGCGCGACGCTCGACAACGAGACCGGGCTCCTGACGATCTCCGAGTCCCAGTTCAGCAACCTCCAGAGCCTCTTCTTCAATGTCGGCGGCACCGAGTACGAGTTCACCGCGAACGCGCAGATCTGGCCGCGCTCCCTCAACTCCACCATCGGCGGCCAGGACGGCAAAATCTACCTCATCACCGCGGACCTGGGCAGCGAGAGCGGCCAGGGCCTCGACTTCATCAGTACGTTGCTGTTGCTCGCATGTGCGCAGTGGTATTGGACTGCAGCTGACAATGGCACGTTCGTACAGACGGCTTCGCGTTCCTCCAGCGGTTCTACAGCGTCTACGACACCGGCAACAGCCAGCTCGGCCTCGCTCAGACCCCCTACACGACGGCAGAGACTAACTAGAGGGCCCACATGCGTGGACCATGATACCACTTGGGTCCCTTAGCGGACTCAACACCACGGACTTCGTACACTACACCTGCTGTTTGTAGCGCCTTTTAATAACCTTGTCGGACTCGAATCTTCTCTCAGTTGGCATGTGGCGACCCCGTCGGTGTACCATTCGCAGCCCATGTCAAACGTGCATTCTATTCGTGGTACGTTCCCGCAGGATGCTCCGCGAACCTCGTTGCTTGAGGCGGGGTCCGCCTCCCTTCCAGAATGCCGCCCTTCCGGGACTTCCGTTCCGTGTCTCGTAGGAGAAGAATGCATGAGCCGCCGCTCGGCTCTCACCAGCTCTCATATTGTAGGACTGGCATTGTTAGGAGTAAATGTTAGTATACAAAGCGGGTCGCCCAAGAGACTCTTGCATGCAATAGGTGGGGCTCAAGTGACGAGATAATGGCAACGATACTGATGATACAAGCCGAAGGTGCCAGGACGGTGAAATTATAGAGTACAAGATGATGACATACTACAGAGACTCGAATACAACGTGGCATCTATTCCAGAAATCCGGATCGAATAAGTAGAATGGCAGCGTAGCATAGTAGAGGGAATCATACGTCATTACTCGTCGTAAAGAGGGATGTGCCCTCGGGGGTCGTACGTGAACCTCATAAGACGAAGGGCCCCACGACGTCCTAAGCGATGTAGGGCAGGCACCGTGAAGTCGGGGGCAACGAAAGGCGAACAACTGGCGTCGGGGGACCGACACCGAGCGCACACGAAGACGATCCTCCCTCTACCCTCCCCTAGAAGTCGTCCGAGAAGTAATCTGCCAAGCTCTCCTTGATCTCCCGCATGCGCATCGTCGTCGCCACCATGGCGTTCTCCCTGCAATGCGGCATCCCGTCCAAAAACCCCTGGCTAGGAATCTCCCTCTCCACGAGCGCCTTCATCATGCTCTCCGCGAGCATGATCTTCCCTAGCACATCCTCGCGCGCGAGCCCCGGCATCACCTGCGTGCCCGTCTCCAGCACCGTCCGCCATAGCGCGCCCCACGCCTTCGCGCACCGCTGCTGGCTCGTGCACCGCGCCCCGTGCGTCAGTGGGGGCGCCTGCGCTGGAAGCACGTCCCACAGCTTCGACAGCGCGTAGTACCCCGCGAGCAGGCGGACGCGCTGGGCGCGCGAGAGCGCGCGCTCGGCGTCCCATGCGGGCTTCCCGCGGAGCATGAGCGCATGGTACGCGAGCCCGACGACGGGCCGCAGGTTGAAACGCTCCCCGATCGTGACCGCGAGGACGAGGTCGCGGCCCTCGCCGATGAGCCGCTTCCACCGCACGATCGTGCACTCGAGCAGGTCGGTGCGTTCGCAGAGAGCGGCCAGCTCAGTGAGCTGCACCAGCGTGGGAGGGTGCGACGACGACGCGGCGGGAAGACCGCCCGCAGTGACCATTGGTGGGTGATGCGTGGTAGCCAGCGGCGTCGGAGCGTTGCTAGAGGGGAGGGTGGTGAGGATATTGTCGAATCCGCCGGGCCGCGAGTAGTAGTGGTGTAGCGCGGAGAGCGCCCAGGTCATGATGTTGCGGAACTGGTACTTGTGGGTTATGCGGACAAGGTTGGCGAGCTGGGTGCAATCAGCTTCGGCGGTCATCGCGATCGTAAGCTCGTGTGGTCTGGACGATGACGCGTTGGGAGACGGGGGGATGAACGCGCATGCATGCGCCGCGCGCGATTGGTTGCTGCTGTGAGAGAGATGCTCCGACAAGACTGTGGGGCTGGGGACTTACAGGGAGTAAAGTGCCCACAAAAGGGCGCGAAACTCGTCCGCGGTATCGCCCTGCAGCCTGATGGGGTTGTCATCGCTCTCGCCCTCCTGCGCAAGAGTCATGCTTGAGTCCGAACGCGCTGAGTCGGTCTCCCCGGAGAGTTGGAACATGGTTTCGAACGCGGACTTGTCCTTGGTGAGAACCGACCGGTGCACCTAGAGCATGACAAGGGACAGTATGGTCAAAGTTCGGGTCTTCATCATCCAGCTGCGATCGAATACGCACTTTGAAGAGTGTGTTCTCAACGAGAAGGACACTATTTCCATCGTGGATGTAGTACGAGGGATCTCTGCTTGGGCCGGGCATGGAGAGCAAAAGCATGTCGTCGTTCAAGAAGGAGTTGGTCATGGTCATAAGCGGGCTGTCGGGAGGTAACGTCGGCTGGCCGTTCTGATTCATGGTTGGGGGAAGGCTACGTTGTTGATCGACTCTGGCACGGAAGAGAGGGAAGGAGAAAGGACGGCGGGTACGAGCTCGGGTACAGACGAGGTGGGATTTTTACGTGTGTGCCGTTTAAACGGACTTGCGCCGGTGCGGCAGGAGGAAAGAGACGGCGAAGAGAAGAGTGGGGCGGCGGCGAGAGAGCGTTGAGGATCAGGTAATCGACATGGAGGTCGAGAGCAAGATTGCGGAGAGGACGGTGGGAATCAGGGCCAGTGCCCGCGGAGTAAGGTAGGCCACGCCGTCTGCGGCAAGTCTGCGGGGACGACGGTGATGAGCGCATTGACAACAACACTCAGGCAGATGACAAGCCCCAGGACGTTATCAGGCGCTAAACCCCGCAGAGAACCCTCTCCGATCCTCAGGAAGTTCTCCCCACCGCCCTTCCTTGCCACTGACGTCCGTCTCTGCTCACCTGTCTCCGCCTAACGCCGTCTACAGATAACAAAGCCAATGCTACATCTTTCAGACAACTAATAAGTGTTTTAACTATGATTACAGTCTCCAGTTCAAGTTATCCAAACAACCCGGGCCCGAACGGTCCCGGAAACTGCTCGACTTGCGCTGGACCCATGGGAAGATATCCATCGTTTCTGTCTTCAATATTGCTCTCCCAGCTTCCTCCTCCACCCCAACAAGCTCGATTGTGGGTGGGGGACTATTTCCTTCCTCGTCGCACCGTCTTGCGTTGCGCCGCACTTCCCAACAGTATAATCCGACCTACTGCAAGGATGTGCCTGCCTCCGCCAGGGCGAGCACATGCGACTTTGTTGCGTGAAGACGGCCAAGGCCTATAACAGTTGTCTCTTCGGTGTCCCAAAAGTACACGTACTGAATGTCAATCAGCAGGTGTGTAAGACCAGGCATCCGATGCACGACGCTTCTGAAGCTATCCTGTGAAGTTGCACATGTATAATTCACGTGCACGTGGCTGGCCAACATGTCCAGCCTGAGAGTCGTCGCCTTCGATGTGCTGCTGGATGGTGCGTGGGTCATAGAAGAGGACGCATCGACATGGACGTGGAGGGTATAAATGTAACTCGTCTAGTTCGCAAGCGGAGTGCCGCTAGGGCACCGATGGTGAGGCCTCTGGTGCGACAAGGGGTTGATGGTTGATCCCTTTCATCCGGAACAGATCCAAGTACGTAAGTAGTTGAGCTATTATCCAGTTCGGTGTTGTACAAATCTGAGTTCAAGACAAGCCGAACTTGTGACCGAAGCCTAATCAACGCACGCCAGTCTTCACTCTTCCATGGCAAAGGAAATCTGCCTGGCGATCTCGTTCGCGTAGTCCCGCAGGACATCCTCTTTCCAGTTGTCCCCGCCCTATAGTAGAGTATGTCAACATCGCGAAGCAGAGCCATAATCAGAGCTCTCTGACCTGCACCAAAATCGACAACTTCCCTTGCATCGACCACGAATGGATAATACTAACCCCCCCCCCCTAATCAGCTCCGGTAGCATCTACGAGAACTTCAGGAGTCGCTCACGGTCTAACCCAAGCCATTCGGAACCCAATATGCATCTGGTCGACCCTGAACACCGGAACCTCTCCCGGCCGCACGTCCCTCGGCCATACGGTCGCGACGTAGTTCTCCACTCTCCCAAGATTCGTCATGCTCGGCGCAAATGGGCTCGGGCTAGGTGCGAGTTTCCTGGGAGGCGCGATCCGTGCGAGCTCCGCAGACATGTGCGGGAGACACGGGTTGGCGAGCCACGCGTCGTACTGATCTTTCGCCTGTTTCATCGCCGCGACCAAGCGAGCCTTGCCAGAGAGTTTCGCGAGAGGCGCGTAGTGGATTGTGAGGGGGCTATTGACCAGACAGGAGACGATATGCTTGCGCCGATCGATGGTGGGCGGGAGACGGTCCGTGATGGAGATCCTGCACAACCCTGAGTTAGACGGAGCGAAGGGCAGGAGGAAGAGCAATGACGCACACGCTGACGTCGTTGGCCACGCGAGCCGTCTCAATTTTGTCGTCTGGAATCGGGTTCACCTCGAACGTGGCGAGTATAGTGGCCGCCGCATCGAGGAGTTCGGAAAACGTAAACCCAAGGGTTTTGAGGCCCTGAGCAATTCTTGCCGATTCCTGCGCTGTGAAAGTGATATGGAATCGCTGCAGTTTTCGAGGGTCGTTAATGGTGGTGCTCTTGCCAATCAGGCTGTGAGACGGCTGATTAAATAGGGTTTCAGAAATCCGTAAGTACGATCTGAAACGGGGTCCGAGACACCGTACCGTTTGATCGCCAAAAAACGCTCCCAACTTCTGCAGAAGTGCTGTTCCATTGGTGTTCCAATCTTCACGAGGACCACCAGTAGCGGTGATCGGGCCGGAAGGGAGGTTTCGGTGCTCCGTACCCCATGGGAGACCCGCAAGACCGCCCGGATTCGGCGTCGACATCCACTCCAAGAGGAGGGAGATGGCATTGAGGCCGGGTTTGGCGTCGATGATCGAATGGCTCGCGTGCAAAATAATGCAGAACGTGTTGAGAGTGTTGTCGGGACGCATGGCGAAGACGCGAAGGTACTGTTCCGAGCCATCCGCAAGAATGTAGGGAAGCTTGTTGGAAACGATGGATTGGAGGAATGACGGGGGGTCCACTAGATCGGGACTGTAGTGGACCGTTTCATTGGCCCACTCGCGTGCTTCTGCCACGCTTTTGAGGGGCTTATACACCCACGACCCAAGCTCGAGATCATGGATACCTTTCTTGATTGTTGCAGCTACAAGAGGGCATTCATGTCTGGGGCGGCGGATGGGTAAGTCGCGGTATGAGCTAGCTGCTGACGCGAACTCTATGCTCACCGCAACCAGATTGTCGCTTCCTTGAGGCGGGCCGCAATCTCGTGTTCCGGGATCGTGGTAGTGAACTGAACACCTATGGCAAACTGCGTTGCACTGTCATACGAGGGACAAGTCCATTAGTATTTATTCCAACGATTCTTTGTGCTGATCACAACACTCGCCCGTCTGTCAGACGCATCATCTGATCACTCAACAACTCCGAACCAAGCAAGGGTCTGTGAATGTCAGATGAGAACTATGCGCATTCCAGAAGAAATAAAACATACCGAGTGTACGCCTGTATGGCACCTGATGAGAGAGTGCGTATTTCCCATCCTGGCTCCGGCATAGACATCTTACGAATGATTTGACGAGGGAGGGGACTACTGGATGAGTGTTGATATTTGTCGATTACTTATGGCTTCCTGGAGGCCGTACGACCTTGCCTGGGTTGCACAGGTAAGTATGGACAGGATCCCTCCGATACCCCGGCTTGAGACCGCAGTGGGGGTGGGCTGGAGCTTGGCGCTGTGGGGGAGGCGCATGATGGAGCTCGTGTTTCTATGATCCAACCATGCGATATCCGGTCGTTAGTCCACGATTACTGTACTGTCACGGTACCCATCGCCAGCAGGACTAGAACTTGAAATTTTGAAAACGTGCTGTACTCACCTGCACAGCCTGAGCCCGACATAATACAATAATAGAATGTATACTATCGTACGGCCTTTCCGAGTCGTCCGCATTTTGTAGAGCTCACCGAATGTTGCGAGAGTCTGATGCTGGTAGTGATGCCGTCATTGCCGGAACGGATGCGAAAGGGTCGAGCATTACATGTTAGGAAGACTGGAGTGTAAGGAACGATTCGGACTCGCTGTTCAGAGGGCGCGCATCGGCACCAGCGACGGACACCATCGAGAGACGTTTCGGGAATAACTGCCCATGCGCGCTTTTCACCCTCGTGACGTCACCAGTTGAGCGGCCCGCATCGTTCCTACATCATCCGACCGATTTGAACCTGGCTTGAACCACATCCCCTCCGGCCATAGAAATCCCGCTGATCGACTCACTCGCGATGTATAAACTACTTAGAATGTCCCGTCTCACCGTCAACGACGCCCTCATTATTTCGGCCTCATGACGATCGGTTTCGAGGCTCCTGGAAGCTGGCAGGAAGACGAGTCGCATTCTTCCGTGGTGCGCCGCTTGCCATCCCTCCATGAAAGTTTCTTCGCTGGGATGGCCACTATGACCGGCCTTCCCTGCTGGTCAGCTCTTTTTCGAGATGATCGGCGTGATGTGGTCTTACTACTCTCTTTACGCAGGATTGCGGCCACCCTAGTCATCGACTTCAATACGTCGGTGACCCAGACCGAACTCCAGGCGTGCCTTGTCGATGCTTGGATTGCCGCACGAAGTCGCCACCCCCTGCTCGGCACGCGTTTTAGGCAAGATACGACACCCCCAGTTGTCGAGTACACCGACATCCCCAATGAAGCCGCAGTGCGTCAGTGGGCGACGTCCACCCTGCATTACATTCCGATTGACAAGGCCACCCTCGATCTCGGTGACTTGGAGCATTTCATGGAAGTGCAACCTGCGACTACCCCAACGACGGCGAGCGACTTTTACCTGTGGTGTTTCCTGCCCGATTACTGCGGAGGCTCTGTCAGACGGGCTGCGCTCACCGTCTGGGTTAACCACGCTCTCTCAGACGGTACTACCCCTAGGATTATCCTCTCGGACATCAGGAGGTTCCTTTCGGATCCGACCTCCCCGGAGCTGCACGTTTCATGGGGCACAGGCGCGGTCAAGGCGGAACAGAGGAGCCGCCTAACAGTTGCTACTCCAGACACCCTGGCTCCCGAATATCTGAACATGGGCGAATTTGACATCCAAGAGTTCAAACATCGGCTACTGACAGCTACGGTAAGGGATACCGGACCCGTATTACATCGTACCGTTCTCTGACTTATCTTATCTGTCATATGCAGAAAAACTTTCGACTCTCAGCTCATAACGCTCTCCGGCCGACATTGACGTCGCGTTTTGGCCACCGAGTCCAGCGCCTGACGAAGGAAGAAACAGCGCTGCTTATTGCCGTTGCGCACCGCAACAACCTCACGGTCACCCCCATCGTCCTTGCAGCACTCGTGCTGCGTCTCGCGCTCAACTACGCACGGGAGTGGCCGTTCCCTCGTGACGCTGTTTTCGCGGATATCTTTCCTGCTGACCCGCGTGCAACTCTTACCGACAAGCGCGCAGTCGGGCTACACTCCGTGTACGATGTGGTGACGTTACGTATCGGAGAGCACCTCGCCGGCAGGAGCAAGCAGGAAGTCGAGCAAGACCTCGTCGGCGTGATCTTGCGGCTAGCGAAGGACGGACAGGCCGCAAATAATCTATCCCGACCGGTGGAAGGCAGAGCGGCTAGGGCCCGTGAGAGCGAGCGGATATGCGAAACGATCATGAAGACTCCAGAGGTTGAGTGAGTAGTCTTTTTTTGACCTAACGGCGAAGCCAGTGATCGATCGACTTTTGTTGTTTCTCTCAGCTTTGGTGCGATCCCTACCCACCTCTACTCTGACGCGGTCATCGGGGAGAATACCCTAGAGACAAACATCCCTCACACCAAAGGCGGGCTGGACACGAAAATAGTGGACTATGACCTCAGCGTGAAGGTCTTGCTAGATGTCTTGTAGGTCGCATTGTTGCGGGTATCAACTGACATGAATATTGACTTATCTCATAGCTCTTGCCGCGCATGGGTGTTTGGTGGACAAACATCGTTGACTATCGACTACTCATACGCGTTCTACGGTTATGAGGAAATGCGCGACTTCGCAATCCAGTGGAAAAGGGACCTGCTTACTCTCGCCGAGCAGTCTTGACCTCTTGTTGGCGTTTTCAGATTAAGCACACTCCTATGAGGCGGCATGTTACCTCGTTATATGAGATATGTCTTCAACACGTTTTGTCTTGTCATTTAAGTTGGCGCGATGTGGACGCGGAGGTTTTGACCATTAGACGATAGGAGTCCTATATGAGTATCACAAGTTGTGGGTGGGATAGTGCAGCTTATCTCATGTTCTTGTTCTACACCAGGTGCGGCATGTTTTCTTCCTGGAACCTAGGTCGATGTGTGGCTGAGGACAGGCTGAGGAAGTCTTCGACACGGACTTTTCGAACTGATTCGATGATAGAACTGGTAGACGCCCTGGGCGCCAAATACACGTTGAGTCGGCCACCCTGACGCGACTGGCGCCGTTCACAGACGTCTTGCACCCATTTGCTCGTTCCCCTTCCGTCGATATCTCGAAACCTCCCCCCTTCTCCTCCTCTATAGCATGCGGAGCGCACATGTGTTCCCATACCGATTGCTCGCGAAAGCTGGACGTTAAACAACATTAGTGATTTCGTCAAGTCGTCCCCTACACTCCCCTACCTGTCGACTCTCCTTTCCCGAGCCATGGCGGACCTCTTTCCTTCACACTTCCAAGGGTTTGGAGCACTAGATACTCTTCGGAAGGATGCTCCTGTCCTCGCGCGACGGCATGCCGCAGAGACCTTGCTTCAGGATGGACTTCCTTATTCCAAGTGAGGCGCAAACACACAATGTTTTTATGCCCATTGACCCGTCCCTCTTCGACATAGGAAGCTTGTTGCGCACACATCGTGCGTAAATGCATTGGCGGCCTCCAAAGATGGACGATGGCTTGCGAGCGCTGGCGATGGTGAGCTCTCGTGTCTCGTCGAGTCACTTGCATATATCTCATGCACGACCATTTCTGTTTAGACCCGTATTTGCAGGTATGGGATTTCCACCAAGAAGCGTTATCACAACCAGCCTGCAAATTCGTTGGGCCGAGGGTGGGTACCCGGTTTCTGGACATGCGTAGAACGAGGACCGGCTAAGGCTTCCCTCCCTATGAGTAGGGGAACGTCTTCACACTCGCTTTCTCGGCCTCGGGACAGTTTGTCTTCTCGTAAGTTTTCATACCCAGACCGTCACATTGCGTGTATCACGCTGACGAATAAGATAGCGGGGATACACGAAATGTCATACACCAGTATGATATATCCACTGTGAAGGACCCTGTAATGCGCGTAGAGCTTGGCGTTCAGGCCGGTTCACCAAGCTGGAGTAACCACCAACATGGCGTGAGACGACACCAGCTTACCTTGATACTGGTGACGCTAACGCAACTCAGGATAGCCTTCGTGCGATATCTTGCCACCCTGAGCAGGATGCTCTGTTCCTTAGTGCAGCGTGAGCCCCGCCTTTTCACGTTTCCCCTCACCCACTCAGGTCAACTCGAACTTTTAGCGAGGACGGCTGCATCATTCTGCACGACATGCGCGCTGACTCGCGATACACCCGGACGCAACGTATCCTCCAACATAGCTCAGAATTGACCGGCCTCCAGTACCATCCTACGATGACGAATGTCTTTGCGACGAGCGATAACCGTGGACACGTCTGCCTGCGCGATATTCGGATGGCGTTTGGACCCTTGTCCCAGCGCCGAGATGAAGGCGTTGTGCACAAGGTATGTTCTCTGCAGTCGGTCGTACGGTCTCAGGGGAACTTACGACTCCACTAGTACGTAACCACAGTTGCCAGACAAGGCGTCTCGAACATGGCCCGGCCGGAGGCGAGTAGTCTGGTGTTTGACCGTGAAGGTGAGTGTTTACCGAGTATCGTCGAGAGTGTGTACATATGCGGAAATCTAGGGCGAAGACTAGCCGTTACCATGCTCGTGAGTAGCACGAAACCTATTGTCCACGATTGGGAGGCTGACTAACAGACAGCACCATCTGCCGACGCTGTATGCGTTGAATGACCCGTACCCTATTGCCGTATTTAGTGGACGCCATTACCCTAACGGGGCCGTAGTATCGCCTGGCGAGAAGACATATTCGAATAGCTGTACTATGAAGGCACGTATCGAAGGCAACGGGAGAGGCATCTGCACTCACCTTGCTGTCTTAGCATGGAAGTTTCGGGTGCTTAGGCTCGGATAGAGATCTATATTACGCGCAGGGTTCCGATGACTTCAGGACGTACGTGTGGAGGATCCCCGAGGAGTCTGCTCTCCTGGAGAGCCGTACAACTGTTGAGTATTCGGACTGGATCAAGGCGAGAAGGCCGGGAGAGTTAGGTGAGTGCTGCCGTTATCTATCCTAAGCCGCAGACGCATAACCTTGTCGCCTCCGAACCAGGCTATTCCGCCACTCTCCTTGGTCCGAGATACGTTCCGCAGGAAATCTCCACCCCCCTGACGCGGTTGACCGGTGAGCGTCGGCCCACGTTCGCTCTTCCTTATATCCACTCAAGCGTTTTTACACAGGACACGACTCCATCGTCAACACCGCGCTCTGCCACCCTTACGAGCCCTACGTCCTGACCGCAGGCATTGAACGCTTCATCCGCCTCCACAGCCCGACCGCCGCATCGCCGAGCACCGAGTTGCTGCTCCCCACCCCAAAAACCGTGCGGACGATCGCGTCCTCCAGCCCCGGTTCCCACGACATCTTCCTCCGTGCCATGGGCATGCTGGACGATGCGGGATTCGGTGACGACGATGACGACGACAGCCAGTCGATTGCGCTCTTCGATCAGTGCGTGGGGTTTTCGGTTCGGGTTATGGGCTCGGATCCGAGTGCACTGACGCATGTGGCAGGATATTGCGGATGGAGGGCAATGGGGATGTGTTCGCGATACGTGCATGGAGGGAGGACGAGGCGGACACTAGCGACGAGGATGAGGAAAAAGACGAGAGCTCTCTGTTCCAGTAGGTCAGTCGTCTCGATCTCGAAATCTTGTGGATTTAGCCATGGTTCTTCTTGTCGCCTGAGAAAGGAGATATTTACCTTGCCATCTCACGACTGCAATTCCTTGCCTTCTATTGGAGACCATTTCGCTTCGCAAGGGGTGTTTCTACATGCAAAGAGGCATCGACGCAGCTAGCATGTCGTGATTCCATGACCGTTGCTCCAACAGTCAGCCCGACCGAGTTTTGGCGGAATCGGAGCCCCCAACTTACACTGATACCCCTTTCGGTGGATCTCGCCACACACTTCAGCAGGCCGGGGCTATGATATATGCTAGATATGTTGTTTAAGTGCGGGGTTGAGTGATTGCCTAGATACGTAGCTAGTTGGGGCTTAGCTGTACACAGTAACTGTGGAGGACTGGAGTGATCCGAAATCTATCCCACCTCCTCCCCTTTCCGGGCGGGAGCCTTCTGAATACTCCTCTCTCTTGCCCCTCTTTTCTTCTCAACCCTCATTCCCCTTTGCACACTATTCACCATCGCGCTTACAACATTATTGCCGCCTCAGGTCAGGCCGGTCAGTGACCCAAATGGTTCAACGGCAGGTTGCCCTAGTGATGCCTTCATGTTTCTTTGCCCTCATATGGTACCGCTTGCAATATGACGATACTGCCTTCGGTATGCGACTGTCTTCATGTCATTAAATCATGCTCACAACCTTAGTAGACAGGGACTTCAATCAGAGGGGTTAAGCCGTTACAGTAGTTGACATAGAAAACGGCTGAGCCC
>BACB01003204.1:0-11977 GCA_000338015.2 Ganoderma multipileum BCRC 37180
GCTTGCTGCGCTGGAGCGGGCGAACTCAAGGAGAAGCTTCTGCCCAGCGCTCGCAAGGACTCGCAAGTTCACAGGACGGCATTCTTGCATCCGAATCAACCAGGTCGCCAACGGGACGGCACTAAGTTAGTATGTTTTCCGCAGCTTTTGTGGAGGGCCACAGCCGAAGCGTTGCTGATGATATCGTTTCGTAGGCGTCTCGCAAGCTCAACCTCCAGGTTCGTTCATGCGAATGTTGCCGTCCCTGAGAAGCTGCGCGGGGATCTGACAAATCCCACGCCGGAGGAACTGCGAATATGACGCACACGATACTCAAGACCTTGTGCTGCGCCTTCGTTACCTCTCGGTCGTGGCCACTTTCGTTACTTTCGAGCTCCACTCTGTCTCGTAGTACGCGGCGGGCAACGTATGTTACCCACCGTAGAAAGCAGCCGACCTTGGGGTTTAACTCTTCACTGATGCTCAGTGCGATGTCCATCCTCACTTCCTCCGCCGGACCTTCCATCGACCGCCTTAGCCACATGTCAAATCAAGTCACTAACGTGGCGACCTAGATCTATGGGGAGGTCGCTAGGCGCGTAACGAGCGAAGATGAGCTGGTCCTCCCAACTGGCTAGAGGCTCCCAACCGAACTCGACGGCCATCGATCGACTGACGTCAGTGGGCTATCGGATCCGTGAACATCTCGTTGGATTGTCCATCCGTTTGTGCAACCGTACTCCCAACCTTCGTACACCCGATTTCCCCAGGGTACGACGCCGTAGATGCCTCCATTCATCCTAATCACTCCCGCGACTCGCGGGCTATCCCTCGCGCTCACCCGCCACTATCTCCGCAACGCTCATCTACCGGTTTTCGCCACGTTTCGTCCCAACCCCTCTTGCAGCAGCGGCTCTGATGGCCCGCGAACCCCCGAGTCGGTGCGGGAGGACATCTTGGAACCCCTTCGAGATGTCGACCCCGAGCGCCTTCATCTCCTCTCCCTCGACCTAACCTCCGAAGAAAGCATCGCGTCCGCAGCAGACACGCTGGAACTCACCCTCTCCAAGCTTTCAGGCTCGGATGCCCCGTCATACATCCACACCGCGTTTTTCACGGGCGGGGTCCTGCACCCGGAGCGCCAGCCCTCGGACCTCGCGCTCGACCACCTCCTCGAGACATTTCGCCTAAACGTCATCTCCCACCTCCTCCTTATCAAGCACTTCTCGCGCTTCCTCCCACCCGCCTCCGCCTCCGCCTCCGCCTCCTCCCCTAGCGCTCCCTTGGCGAAGTGGGTGCACGTCTCCGCGCGCGTGGGCTCGATCTCGGAAAACCGCCTGGGCGGATGGTACTCGTACCGCGCGTCCAAAGCCGCGCTTAACCAGGCGCTGCGCACGTTCGATCTGCACCTCCAGGCGAAGAAGGTGCCTGCGATGGCGGTCGGCGTGCACCCGGGCACGGTGAAGACGGACCTGAGCAGGGACTTCTGGCGGGGGGTGAGCGCGCAGAAGCTGTTCGCGCCCGAGTACGCGGCGGCAAAGCTCGCGGAGGTCGTGGAGGGCCTAAGCCCCGAGCAGAGGGGGAGGGTGTGGGATTGGAAGGAAGAGGAAGTCGAGCGGTGAAGCTTCTGCGGCTTCGCCTCACGTTTGTTGACTGCGTGCATGTCATGACTCTATGAAATGGGCTCGCTTGGGCTTAGAGTCGAAGACTGAACGTAGCAGTGGTGCGATGATAAAGAAGCAAGCGATTATGGTACAGGTTAAGTCTATGTACATGCAACATGCAAACCAACAGAAACCCGTCTAGCCGGGTATACAGGCGCTGTGTGCCCAGCCTCAAGCATCCGTAATACATGTGTCCCAAAGATCCGTCGAATAGGAAGTGAAACAGAGCGCTGGCGATAGATAGGTTACCGCGCCGGATGGAGTTAAGCGTGAGCAGGAGCAGAGGCAAAGAGGTCGTCTAGCCACTGGGTGAAAAGTTCGAGTTTGGCGAATCCTTTTGCGCCGGTGAACCCGCCTACGACCAAGACGAAGTGAGCTATCGAGACGGCCGCGATGAACGCGATGACAGATGTCGCAGAGTATGTTGTTGACGGTGCCGCTGCCGCCTCGTAAACCGTCTTCGATCCACCTTGCGCCTTGATTGCCGCGAGAAGAGGCGAGTTTCCCATATCCTCCACGAGTGGAGTAGACGGTGGGGAAGCGGAGTCAGCAGGCGAGTGAAGGGGGGAAGGTAGCTCGACCGTAACCGCGGTAGCGATCGACTTAGGCTTCGAGGGTACCTTCAGCTCGTCAAAGAGCGCCGTGTTAAACTCAAACGCGATGTTCGCTTCGTCCAGGATGGCAGCTGTCATATGCCGGTGAGCGCGTCAGCACACCCGCCCGCATACCCCACACCGCCCCAAAGTCAGACCCGTGGCCACTGACCTTTAAGCTCCGTGTCGTCCCCAACACCCGCGTTCATGCCCTCCCGGTACCACTCCTTGATCCGTTTCATCTCCCCAGCGTTGGCAGCCTCGCCTACGGCCCCTGACAAGGTTCGGAAGTCGAAGAAGCTAAGCCCGCCGACGCCCACCTCGAGGTCATACGCCTTGGAGATGGCCCGCCGGATGAACTGGCCACCAGAGAGGTCGCCGAGGTAGCGCACGTACGCGTGCGCGAGCAGCCGTGCGGGATCACGGCCGGCCGCGAGTTCCTGTATCCGCCCGACATATCGTGAGAGTGCGGGCGGCTCCGCGGTCGTTGTCAGCGCGATGTGGATGGGGTGGGATTGCCAGGACGACTCGGGCACTTCGAGGATGTAGCTGATGTCGGCAGCCAGGTTCGCGGAGCGGGCAAAGAGCCCTGGATTGTGCGTCGGGGCGAGGACGGGGTGCGTGGCGTGCTCCTCGAGGGCGCGTTCGAAAGCACTGGAGAGGGGAAACCATACCATGTCAACTATGGCGAACCACCAGGACCCGAGGAAGCGGTGAAGAACTCACTCATAGACGTGCCAGAGCATCATGAGGAAGCGTGCGTATTCTTCCCGGTCGAGCTCGCCACGGGTGAGCCATTGTGCGCCCCTGGAGTGCTCTGCGCGTTCGTGTGCTGCATGGGTGCCTTCGCGAAGGATGACAGCGATTGGCTGCGTGAGGTCGGCATCTACAATTGAAGCCTTGCTGGTGGACATGGCTGAAGAGTGCGCGAGTGAGATGTAGAGACGAGGCGAGGACGAAGGGCGTTGCCAAGTAAGGCAGGGTTGGAGTTGCTGCAGGGCACAAGGAAAGGGGGGGGAGTGAAAGAAGGGCGAAGGTGATTAAATACAGGCCGGATATGCCCCGCCAGGAGGCCGTGATGATCTCCGAAAGCGCGGCTGGGTCAAAGAAGGGGAAACAGTCAAACGAGGAAAGCAAGAAAGCACGCAACAGCCCGTAGTCACCCATACAACCCCTACTCCCTTATCTGATAAGATGCTGATTGCTCTCCCATCCTGGTCGCTGCCTCGTCGCCTCGGTCGTCCCAGTCTCCCTAGGGCCCGATTTTCCGAGCGAGTCACAGAGAGTAACTTAGATTCCAAAATCGTATCTAGACGCCTGCCAAGAAATGCATTTCTGATAATCCTGCAACAGCCTTCGTACGACGGGCCCGGATCATAGGCGCTGCAGGGGACGAAGGAAGTCACAAGCACGTCATGTTCACGTTGGATTGGGGACGCTGATCAGTACAAGACAAAGAAGCCGACGGAAGATATCGGAAAGAGAAATACAGCACATCTATATACACGACCGGGATTACTGCGGGGCATCGCCGCAAGAACACAACTACTGCACGGGAAGACACACGTACACCGGAACCTGGAATCAATGCTAAAACTACAACGTACGTGGGGAATTGCGCGGAATGGTACAGCAACGCGAATATATACAAATGAGTGGCGGCGCTACAGGGAACACGAACTAGTGTAACGTAGATCAAGGTCTGGAGGGGTCACACTGCAGCATTGGAGCTGCGTGGGATTAAACAGGTTGTTCTGTCGTCCATGAAGGTCATGAGAGAGGAAGGAAACGTACATAGATTAGCAGCCAGGACCAAAAGGCGCTGAAGTGGAAAGGTAAAATGAACGGGAACATCGAATGTGGACGCCACGCGCGTACCATACCGGCTCGGCGTCATGACTGAAGCCTTCGTGAATGACAGAACCTAGGTACACCGCCGCACCGAAGCAAAAGCTGTGGCAGCATCCTGAGAGACCGAACCCATGAACGGACGCGGACCAGGGTTCAGCCCACAACACTACGCCACCGGATTCCGAAGGGTCGTGGTCATGGCATCTCCGCAGCGAACAGCTGTAAGGTCACCAGGTCATCGTCAAACATGCGGCGATAACGACGAAACCGGGGCACAGTCTCGACGCACTTGAGCAATCCCAGCTTGGGGACCATGGAAGGCGTTGGGCGGCGTCGACACGGGCCGGACCATCGAACGTGCCGCGAACAGCGTTTCCGCATACAGGCCGCCTTCGGGATACAGGTATGACTGCTGTGTCTGGTCCACCAGCGTGGACCCGTCGACCACCCGATGAGGAGAATAGGCCGGATACGGAAGGCCACTGGGCTGGACGTCCGGTGAGGTCATCAGGCTCGGCAGGGCGGTATGTGCGTATCCGTTTTGAGCGGTTTCATCCTGGGGGTGCGGGATTGCTGCGGCAGGGAAGGGAGACACCGGGGGCATCGGGCCGGGCATTGTCGGGAGCGCGAAGGATTGGGGCGGGGAGACCGTTGGGTACACGTAGGGGTATGCGTAGTAGACCGGGGAGACCATTGGCGAGATTGGACTATACATCGGCGGGGCGTCCGGGTACGTGGCCAGGTATTCGGGTTCACCTGTGGACGCATAAGTCAGGCTCTTTGACCATGCAAGGCGAACCAACGTGTAAGCGACGCACATGGTTCTGGATGAGCATAGCGGCAGTCCACGCCTTCCGAGCATTGACCGGCCATGAAGGCCTGGCACACCTCACCTATAGATAGTAGACAATAAGGTCAGTCCGAGATGTGTCGCAGAAGGTGTCTTGTAACGTACGCTTGCCGCTCATCATCACGCCACCCCCTACCACCCGCCATGTCACAGGGTAAAAGTTCTTCTTGGGTTCTGCATGCTCCGACACGTGCTCGGACGTGCCAGCGGTGCTAGGTGACAACGGAGAGAGCAAGTCGTCTGGCACGCTTTCCGCACCGCTTGGCTCGCTTTCTGCGTAAGCCTCCGCAGGGGCGACAAGACCGCTCGGATTACGTCCTTCACCAGGGTGTTCGTGAATGCTAATGGTAACGGCCAGTCAGCAATGGCACCATCAACGAAGCTTAACTATGTAAACACGTACAAGTTGCATCTATTGCCCTTGATACACCCGCCAGGCTCTGCATAGAACCGGCACGGTTTCGCTATATCGTAGACGAATAATCAGCTCTCCCGTCTATCCACTTTGACCTCACCAAAGACGTAGCACTAAAGACGTACTTTTGAAGAACGCATTCCGATGCTTGAACAGCTTCGGCGCCTGCGTGTTCGAACTCCCAGTCATCGTCGGCGATACTTGCCGCTGCTGCGGAGGCGGAGGCGGAGACGGCGACTGCGAGTGCGAACCGCGACGGCCGGTGGCGTTCAAGTTCGCGTTGGCCCACTTCAGGACCCCGTTCGTTGTCCACCTATATCTCTCCCCAGCCCCTGTGGCCTCCCCAAGATCCTTCCACCGCGCCTCCGGCGATGCGACCGAGACAGGAGTCGCAGGCGGCGCGGGCGGGAACCTGCGCACCGCCGCGTCCACGTCCGCGTTCTGGGTCGGCGCACACCTCGCTTCACACGACCGCGGCGCGCTCTCCAGATCCTGGCGCCGCCACCTCCGCCCTACTCCGCCAGTGCCAGTGCGGTCGTGATTGCGCCCCGCGGCGAAGCTCGAGTTCTGGCTATCCGCGCACTCGCTCGCGCTGTACTCGCTGGCGGGCGTGTGCGCGCGTGGGAGGAGGACCCTCCTGTGGGGCTGGTCGCGGTCCCGGCGAGACGCGCGGGTTCGCCCATCGTGGGTTTGTGGGAGCGGATGCGCTGCCAGGGTTGTTCCCGTTCCTGGACCCGGGCGGGCGGGCTTTGTCGACGCGTCGGGCGCGGTCTTTTGCTGGGATGGGGCCGAAGCAGAGGGCACAGGTGCGCTAGGGATGGAGAGTGAAGGATAGAAGAACGAGCGCGCTGCGGTGGGGATGGGAGACACGAGAGGTACTGGTGGGGAGGTCGTAGTGGTGGACGAGACGTGGAGGTACGAGCAATTATGGCCGTAGCGGCAGGTGCCTAGTGGGAAGTTGCGACAGAGCTTGGCTAGAGAAGAGACACGAGTTAGCATCGGAGGTCGTGGAAGCCGGGATGTCTGAAAACGTACTCTGATACCGAGAATTGCGCGGTTTCTGGCTAGCTGACACTGAGTTGCTATCGGTACACTGACCGCCTGTGTATTCGTTCCTGTTTCCGTTCATAGAGTCTACTTCCAAGATTGTTATCGAAGGTGGCAACGATATTGGAGATGAGAGGAAGGGGAAAGTTGAGAACGCAACGACAGCCCCCCGCCTGCTGCAGTCCAATATATAGACTAATCAAAGCGGATATCCACAGCGATGAACAAGAAAAAGAGATAGGCAATGAGCGTTCGACCGGTCACCGGCGTGGATAAGCGCACCGTGCTCACCTGAGTTCCTTACGCAAAGATGGCCCCCAAAAGCTATTGTCTCGCCACCGTCACCCGGGTGCTCCGAACAGCAGGAAATAGGGATAGCGCGGGGTGTGCAAAGGCTGATCGGTGCGATATGAATCAGTGCGAGTCGAAGGCGGTACAATGCCGCTCAAGCACTCCGCCGAAATGTAGTTTGCGAGGCGTTTTTTATGCGCGCGGAGGGACGAGGCGACCTGGGAAAGCTTGCCAGAGAGAGGTCGAACCGATCCGAGTGCCGGGCCACAAAAGCTGAGCCAGGTGTCGTCTCCGTCCGCGGAGCAAGAAATTCGGAGATCTGGTGTACCGCAGCGCTAACGCACCCAAAGCTCCCAAGCCCAACCCAAGGTCCGAGATGTACACGTCAGGGGATCGACGCAACGGCCGACGTGAAAAGATCCAGGATGGGTCGAAGCTTTGAACCTGCAGCAGTGATACTCGAGAACGCGAGGAGAGTGCTGCAGCGGGTGAGGCGCGGCCGGGGCCCCGTCTTATACGTGCATCGGCGAGCATCTGGGGGCGAACTTCAAGGTCCATCATGGGTCTTGTCCAGGCAGCGCGCTGCGAAAGACGGCTCACTAGAACGGCGAACAATGTGCCCCCTGGCGCTTAGTCAGCTCCAACTCTAATCCGTTTCCCCTACACCCTTTTGTCCTCGCCACCGTCGTCGCGGCTCGTCACGGGCGTCGCGGGGCATAGGGGGGTAAGGATAGGCGATCGAAGATGGCGAGAGACAATAAGATCGGGCATCGCGCCTGAACGGGGACGGCCCACGTTTCAAACAAAACAATTGCTTGAGGAAGGCAGCTAGATGGGTTCTGATGCGGGTCGTGCGTCTTCTCCTGCCAAATCCTGCGAGAATGAGTCGGAACTTCGCAGGCGTGGGGAATTTGTAGACGAGCCAAGTCTTGTGGGTGGGTCTGTCTGGACGGGAGGGGGCCAGTCAAGACGCGATCGACCGCAACACAAGAACATACATCCTCTTTGGGCAGCCTCGTTTCCTCCAACCATCCACGTCATCCCACCGCTCCTCGGTACCGCAGCTTTGGCCGCTTCCGGCCCGACTGCCGGCTTCGAAACGTTCTCGCTTGAGGCTGGCGATGCTTCATGTCCGTGGCCATGGAAGGATATTAAGGTGGCGGGCTTCATCTCGGCCTGGGAGAGGGCATAGAACTGGGCAATAGTACACCTATGTATTACACGAACTGCGCTGTTCACTCTCCCCAAAGCATAGCAAGTATACCTACAAATAGGAACCCAACGGGCGACATACTGTAATGTGGATGTGGATGAGGTCCTGAGGCCTCGAGTCCGGGGTATTGGTCATGACTGTCGTGAGTGGCGATCGCAATCCGTCCAACAACCATAGCATGTTATGACGACGACGAGTCAGTCTGTGGATCGGAGGGGGGCCGGAGGAGAGGCGTCCTTTCGTCTGCTTGTGCGGATGAAGATGGAGCTCGCGAAGGCACGGGCTGATCACCGTGCGTTTCAGCGGAAGGTGTGGAATGTTGCGAATGAGGAGGCTTCGTCACATCTGCTTTGCAAATGGGACACTGTTTACGGCAAGGTCAGCAACGGTTGCTATCGCGTGCGCATGAACAAGTTGAGAACTCACGAGCTTCTTCTTGTGAATCAACCACTCATCAATCTCGTCGATGTGGAAGAGGTGGTAGCAAGGAAGAACGCGTACGCGATCGCCCTTGACGAACATCTCCAAGCAGATTGCACACTCTACTTGCTCTTCCACCCATGCCGGTAGTTGCTGGTCGTGTGAGCTGGACGAGGCATCCAGTCCCCGCTCAAGGTCGGGTGGACCGCCAGCGTCGGCGGTACCTGCAGGAGTGAAAAGAGTTTCAAGCTTCTCCCAGCCGGTACCGGTCCACACCCGGGACGGGAACTTGTGGACGATATCCTCCGGTGCTCGGTCGCGTTGAGCTGCGCGAGCGGCTCGTATACGGTGGACGAGGAGTGTGAGAAACGTGAGCAGAGACGGGAGTAGAAGAATAATTATGAAGGTGATTATGGGACTGTAGGCACGCCCGTCAGGGCTGGTTGATTCCAAGGCGCATACACAAAGGCAGGACGTACGAGTACCACTCCCATGCAGAATACTCTGTGCTGATGAGAAGAGAAAGTGTCTTGAGGCTGTTATGCGTGGTGTTGGACGTTGCGATCATGGCCGAGAGCTGGACATAATCCCAATATTTTATGTAGGTAGCGGCGATGGAGACGTCCGACGCATCTCCTGCAAGAAAGCCGTCATCAACAAACGGAACTGACAGGAAAAATGAGAGACTCACGTTCGCTGAACATGTTGAGCAATGCGTCCGGATTCTCTCTGTCTCCTCCAACCACAACAGCCTTTGCACCTAACCTCTGGGCTTGCCTCGCCTTCTCGACGAAGGGACACCCGCCCCGCTGGACCAGTGCGATCCAGGTATCCGCGTCCTCCGGCTGGTGAGCTCCGCTGATACACAGATCCGGACACCCGAGGATAGGGTCCGCCTCGAATGGATGGCTGAGGACCGTCTCATTCGTAGGCACCTTCGGGCACGGGGCTGTGAATGACGAGAGCGGGATCACATAGCCCAGGAGCGGGTCAGCGAGCTCCACACCGAACGAGGCTGGACGTGCAGGGAAGGTGACGGGCGGCGTCCTGTCGACGACGGAGACGCTGCCGTCCGAGGCCCACGCCCAGCCCCAGAGCCAGCTGCTGTCGTCTCGGACGCCACCGGGTCCAGTGGGGCCGGCGAGTTTGCGAAGCCAGTCGACGGGGGAGCAGTGGGCGGGGGCGATGAGGGACGACGACGAGAGGGCGAGAACAATAGCGAGGTTGAGCATGGAATGGATGCTGAGGCTGGGGCGACGCCAGGGAGGGAGCCGCGCTCGCGGATGATGGTGAGGACGAGGACGAAGGCGAGGGCGGAGGCGAAGGCGAAAGGGGGGCAGCCGATCGTTGGGCGCTTGCAGAGAGCGACCGCAAAATATACGGGCCGCCTTCCATATCCGTCAGTGCTGGTGACGAGGGTCGAGAACGCACGCGGCTCTGCCCACGCTTCCTTGCTCAGAGCTTGTGATCCCCTGTCATTCGACACTGGGCCCAACTGCGCACGAGACGCGACGAGACTGGTTCCGCAATACAGCGAAGCCTGCGCCGAAGACGCCACTGGAGTGAAAGGATGGGTCGCAGGTAAGTGCGTATCAATTATTCGCCGACAAGATCGTCCTGATATTCATGCCATGTTGGTACAAGGACGCGGACGCAAGCGGGTGGTCGTTGTCATGGGCCCTGCTCGCTCGGATGCCGTCTCCAGACGGGAGCCTTCGCACCTCGTAAGTAACGTCCACTCAACGCGTTTCGCAGCGCCGAGGTCACGCAACACACAGGGGGAAAGCAGTCCTCGCAGCTCAGCGAAGAAGCTTTTTCCGTCTGCACCGCTCTATTTGCCGCCGCCCTACCGGCCCATCGACGTGGACTCTCTTTTTCGCTACGCGCCCACCGCTCCCGCCGGCAGGTCCACTTTTGACACTGTATGCCCGGGCCCAACCGCCAGATGATGCAATCCTCTTGGGAATCTCCTCCCCGTTGTGGCGTTGCGCGATCCATCTACGCTGTCCATTGCGGATCGCGCGTTCTCCTCTCAGCCTGATCCTGGAGAACCTGTGGAGTTTTCCTAGGACAAACGAGGCATACGGGCTACGACCTTTGGCGTTGTGGTCCGCTCTGGTAGCGGAACTGTTCGTTGGTGGTCGCTCTCCCATGGGTGCCATCCTATCCCGAGCGTTATGTTCCTCATCTGTGGGTATTGAAGGTTGCGTAGCGCTTGACCCCATCCTTCGGCAAGCTTCTTACTCTATCTTTTGCGAGATCTCCTGTAGGGCACCACAGGGACCAGATGGCACTGTGCGTTGTAGCGTCGAGCGTGTGTTCAACACCTCCGGGGAACATTGCAAGCTTTACTGCTCCATCCGCTGTAAGCATGCACATTCTCCGTCGGCTTTGGCACGTGGGCGATTAACGATAATAACGCAGTGAATGTGCATCCGGAGGCACAGCATCTACTATCAGGATGGCTAATACTAGGCAACCAAACGCTAGATTCATTGTTGTGCTCCGGTATTGTTGACGTAAGTCCAAGTTGTTCCTACACTGCTTCTGACATTTATTTCTGGATCTGGCGGTGCACAGACACTGTCTAGGCGGGGTGGACGTTTCGCCAGGGGTGAAAACCCTGGATATTTTGGATACCCCCGTCGGTGGTTAAGTGCGCTTGCGAACGTCCCGAGCGCCAGAATGAGTTGCCCATTACCCATACGCATCAGGGAGTCAAAAGTGGTAAACTGCTAGCAATCCATTCTTTTGCTCTAACGCACCCTTCGTATGCTACTATACTATGTGCTTCATTCGGTTTTGTCGAACTTAACACGTCTGGTGACGTGTTCGTGCTCTGAAATGTGGAGGGGGAATTCGCCATTCCCGCCCTGCCTCCGAAATTCATGCCTGCGAAGTTGGGTATGTGTTTATGCCCATTCATATGCATAAGGGACTCTCTGTTTTGAACTCATGTTAACGGATGATCAACGTTTAGACATACTTGCTGCATCCCCCACGTGGACGCCGCTAAGCTTGATCACCACAGGCACGGCAGTACTTTGGGCAAGTTATTCTATTTCGAATGGCAATGACGTGGTAAAAGGCTTTGAAGTTGATGCATTAGCGTGCGCCGGTGCGGTGAGGAGCCCCAGGGCGGTGGCTTGTGCCTGGCGCGCGATACATGTCAGATTATTTTGTATTATCCAGCCAAGAAACACGAGGCTTGGATCAAACCGTTCATCGAAACGGGAACAAGCCTCTCTGACGTGGTTGTGATACCACACGAGTAGGGTCGTGATTCTGGGTATGGTCAGGACCATGGTACCACACAGGCGTCCGTCCTTAATTGAAGTATGGTGAGTAGCTCACGATTCGCTTGCACCAGTTGCGTTGATGTCGAAACGTTTGTTTAGGATTTGGATGGTGTCGGGTCGTATACCGCAGGCGACATAAACAATACGTATGTCCACGGCGTGGATGATCCTCTGGTTCTGTGTACTAATGCCTTGTCCTCGGATTCCTGTCTGTCGAGACGGCGCTTTTCTCTGACTCATTTTTGACCAGATCGGTAGTCCTGCCCTCGCCTGTCATTTCCCGATTTTGAACAAGAACGACAAGAGTGAACCACAATTCACGCCACCTTCCCCGAGGTTCGACCAGCTAAGTACA